>BGZK01002649.1:0-47122 GCA_005406025.1 Eumeta japonica
ATTTTTCCAAGTTGTTGAATCGTACTCAAAAGCGAGTTGGAACAGTTTCATAGCAGTAGTTTCTGGATTTTTAGGAAATAACTAAAGTGAATACTACGAAAAGCTAGTTGAGGATATGCTAAAATTTTTAAAACCTTGGGTTTGCAGGATGTTATTAAAAGTAGATATGCTGCATGCTCATTTAGGTAAATTAGAAACAACATGTGGGAACATATTCAGAAGAGCATAGAGAACGTTTTCATCAGGACATTATGAGCATCGAACAACGTTGTCAAGGCCAATACAATGAAAACATGATGGGAGACTATATTTGGGGTTTATTGAGAGAAAAGACCTTATTAAAATAAAAGAAAAAGTAAAAGATTGCACTTTTAAATTATTTTCTACTTTTTTGTAAGTTATTAAAACTTAATAAAACGAATAAACATATATATTTGAATGGTTCCAATTTTAATTAAAAATTAAAAGCACTGACTTTGGAAAATATCGTTCAATCGGTCTCATAAATACAAAAGCAAACTTTTTTTATGCCATATTTTTTTCCGTCTAATTACGACCTAAAAATCGAAAGTTAATACTTTAAAGTCAAAGTCGAATTTTGCGCTGATCCGTGTAATACATCCAATTAGAGCTCTATACTCGTACCTACTACCAGAAAGGTAGAGGGGTCGAATTCTGACTTTGAGCGTTTTGGTCAATGTGATTTTAAGTAAAGAATATTGTTGACCTCTAACTCTGTGGCTCGAAGCGAAGTTAAATCATCGATAGCATACTATCATCGCATTGGTGATAACGACCGTTAGCAGTGCCTAAGCCGCAATGTGATAGCGTGGGGTTGTTACCTATCAATCTAAAAGATGTTACATCAACAGTCCGTGATTAGAACTTCACACAGTAATAATTGTGTAAAGTTATTTATCGCAAATAAAAAAAAACAACATTTTTTAATATTTAATAGTGAAAGTAGTCAAATAATTGTATGGGGATCCCGTTTCTCTGGACCTGAATCATCCAATGGGTTCTTTGAAGAGAAAAAAAAATTGAAATGTGGCTCGATATTTAAAACATGGTGCGCACTGTGGTTTATATCTTTTGAGCTTCGCTGGTTTGTCAGTATTGAAACAGTAGTGAGCGCCTCATCAGTAGGAAGCGCAGAACAGAGCCGTCCTTCTGTTATTCTTGCAGGAGAACATGTCCGAACGGCTCGAAAACTCATGACTGACTGAATACAAAACCAATCTGATTTGAAGATCAGATTGATTATATGGAACAGTTTTATTTGTATTCACGGTTTTATATATCGATGAGCTGGATACAAATAATCAGAATTGACATTATTCAATAAAAGTAACGTAGAATAATATTTATTTCAGAATTGCTGGAAATTCAGTTCCTAAAGATATAAAATTATGGTTGAAACCTTGCAACATTAATATATCACACGCTTACTTCAACGCAGATCTGAAACCACTGAAGTTAGATACACTCCATATGAAACGCAAGATTAAATGTACGAGGTAATTATATTACCACATATTGTTATTCCTATGTCATAATGCGTGACGCCTATTTCTTGGAGTACTGTCCCATCTGTTGTATGATATTCAGCTGATGACTATGAGTACTGATTCTTATTACATGGAAGCATCCTGTAAGTACGTTTACTTTTATGGCTTATATGAATTGTAAAGATATACACAAATAGTGGTGTATCACAACGGTGTGTTCTATGACATTTTCAGTGAAGAGTAAAATCTTGTTTTATTTTTTTTCACTTTATACAGCTCCATATCTCTACCGTTTATTATAGCGTTGCCATAAATGGACAATGGCATGCTTGAACGTTTTGGATGTCTATGAGAAGCTGGGACAGGCAGCGTCATTTGTTTTCCATTGTACGGCTGATAATGCGAAATATTTTAGAATACTTTACTATCGCAATTTTTAGAGTTCCGAACCAATGTGGCAAAAACGGAACCCTCATATACTTTGTCATGTCCGTCCGTCTGTCCGTCCGTATGCCACAGGAATTTTATTTAAAAACCACAAGACGTATATTCATAAAATTTACAGTGTAAGTGTCTTATATAAAACGCTACTTAGTATGATAGTTAAATAATAAAATTGAATATTTCTAGAGGGGTACTCTATACATGTAACAAAAGTTGAAAAAAACTTTAGCAAACATCAACGTATGCCATATATTAAGACAGTAATTTAAAAAAATTAAAGTTTTTAAGCAATCTTTATGATTATGTGAATAATTTCGAAAATAATCGCTCGAAAGTATTAAAATTGTGCCCTCCTTTATTGTCTAAACTGTATGTCCAAGAATATGAAAAAGTAACGGAGGTAAAGTTTAATAAATACTTTCAACGAAAATTATTTTGAACATGGTCGGATATACTGTTTTCGAGTTATTTTTGTAAAACTGTGCTTCTCATCCAAAGGACGTAAGTACCATGATGATACGCTCTTTGCTGATGCACTTTAGTTTGCACTAGTTTAATAGTAATAGTAAAATACCTATTTGTTTTTCTTGTTATAGTCTACTAAAATGCTTATAACTATTCTGTGTGGGAAACATGGAAAAGAGTAACAACGCACTTTTGTATTTGTGGTGGATTTCTTAGTAATACCTAATGGCTTCAAAACCTTATAATGAGTATGGTCCGACATGCTTTTGACCAGTTTTTTTTTTTTATCTATTATCAGTAAGTGTATATCCCTGTATACTCGTTAGTACACAAAAAGTGGGTCATTCGCATATCATTGTAAAGACAATTTAATGAAGATTAATAATGTTGGCTTCAAAAATTAGATATTACAGTAGAAACGAAAAAACCATCAAAATAGTTCAAAAACCTCTCCATCAATCAAGAGGATCGATTTGTGAAACTTGTCAACATGACCACGTGATAAAATCCAATAATTTAGTTATTTTCTAAGCTTTAAAATTACGGCAAGTAATTTCCTATTGAAAATTAATGTCTATTTCGTTGTCGTTCAATTATATCCTTTTAGAGTTGAGTATCCGTTCCATGTATAGAAAAAAGTATTATGGTTTTTGGTGGCGACCGTTAGTAGTAAGATATCTATGCTCTTCGTTACTCACCTTTTTGAAGAAATTGGGTTGTGATAGTTGCGATAGTACGAGTATGTTCTAGATGGCACTTTTAAAAATTTCATTAGTTTCTTATTAAAAAATTAAATGAGCATTTCAAGGCATAAACTTTTAGATTTTTTAATATACTTGCAGTTCTTAATATTTTTTTTTTCCAAATTCAGCCGAAATTCTGACCAGTCATTCAGTATATTTAAGCATACAGTATGGTTTAAAATGCACGAATAAATAAAAACTGTTGATTTACAGGTTTTGATATCTTCATATCAAATCTGTCAAGGAAATACAGGATGCTTTTCGAGAAAAAGTTACTGCTGTCACTCCCATAATAAAGAATGGCACCTACGTCAATAATGTGCAAGAAGAATAAAAAGCTGGACAATGTGGATTGATATTGATATTGACAATGATATTCGGGCTCGAAACATCAAGGATGATTTTGATGCTCCGATTCGTAAAAATGCCGGCAATCTACTGGAATGTCATTTCAACAGATCCTTACTATAGAAGCTTTGCAAGGAGTGCTTTGTGTAAAGCGGATTAAAGGCTTTAGTACACTTTTCACTAATAAAGCCTCAGCCTCACGGTCTAAGCCGATGCTTAATGATGTTGGATCCTAATAAGTAAGTAGCGCCCAAATTATTCTATAACATTGTGATTATTCTATAGCGTTGTCATTATTAATTAATTATATTTAATCATACAATTAATTAATAATAAACTAGCATAATACATAACATTGTATATTTCGTCAAATAGCCATCCTGTCTCAAAGATTTAATTTTCTCCTATTACATATATTTTTTGACTATTATTGGAAAATTGGAAAATTTTATACTGCTTCTAGATGTCGAATTTTTTTAACACTCTTACTTCCTCGTATATAATACTCATGAGCAGTTGCTTTTTATTTCGGACAACATTGTGCTATGTCTTATAACACATATTTGGTCACTTTTTTAAACACAACAACGTAATTATCTTTAGCTGCGTCGGCTCCAGTGGCTGTTCGCAGACGAGCGGACGTTGTGAGCAAACACTGCAACAGGATTTGATGGCGAAAATCAGGTAAATACATCAGCGTTATTAAGATTTCGCAACTGATATCGGCATCACATTTAACGATACATTCGAATATAATTTTATAGAACCACTTAAATGCAACGGCCTCGGCTATAGCGAGATTGCTGGTCCTCGTAAACATTTACTGGAAATTCTAATTAATCACTCGGTTTATGAAATTTTGAATTTATTGAGCAGCGATGGACAAATAGACAATGCCTTACCTTCAAATAGAGAATCCAATGAGCTCAAATTCTGACGAAATGACTAATACTTAACTTTTCTGATATAAAAAAGGTTCTTTGTTGAAAAGAATAAAAATGGCGATGACGACGAAATTTATTCCGTAACAAGTTATGTAACAATATTGTATTTATAGACTTCAGGTAAAGAAAAGATATTCCTCAATACTATTTTACATCTATACTACTATATAAAGCTTTGTTTGCTTGTTTCAACCAGCTAATCTTTGGAAACGCAAGACGAATTTGAAAACTTTATTTGTATTTAATAGCTTGTTTATTTAGGAAGATTATGTCATTTAAATAACTATAATGTTCCGTAATCTACTTACATACTTTATAATCGTCATGTCAGCATTAAGTTACGTCCTTTAGGAGCCGAGGTATTGTGATTTGTGTGAAGAAAGGGACAGTAACTTCTGCTTTGGCAGACATCTTTACATGTAGGCAAACGGTTACGGTTACAGTTTAGCCAGTGTACTGGCTAAATTGTTTTATATAAATAATAATAATGTATTGAAATATTACATTACTATTACATTTATCTAATAAAAGTCACTTTTATATTGCGAAAGATAATTATTTTTTAATGTTCGAATTGACGTTGATGGACGATAGAAGTCTGACGCCGCTATAACTGAACTTCGATAAATAAAGTTATAGACGAATATTTTTGAAAAGTAGAAAGGAACGTTTAACTTATATTATAGATGTGAAAATTTGGATGTTTATTACCCGATCCGGCGTTATTGGCTGAAAATAATTAACTGAAACTTTACAGTAATACTGTTTATGTATCAAAATAAATAAGTAAGGATTTTTATAATTAATAAAGATACGAAATTATGCTTGCTGCTTCACCTGCGTAAACCTGGAATGAACTTCTTACTTATGCTGGATGGCTATTGATAACAGTGACTTTCAAGGGACGGTCGATTTAAAAATCGGTGAGGGGTCCATCAATCGATCGAGGACTCCGCATTTGTATATGAAATTTTGTCAATTTGTTATGTAACGTTGTAAACCTATCAAGGGTTTAAGGATTGAGACAGGATGAAAGTAAACACACAGAAGAACATGGAATAATTAGAATCGGAACCATGTAATCGCTTTTGGATGATCGCATTTGACTTGTGAACGAACTGATCGTAAAAACAAAACTGAATCGCCAGTACTTGAATTTCGATATACATCTTCTTCGATTAGTGGCATAAAACATTTTCCGAATATAAATAGGTAAAGCTACGAATTATTTAGAAAGACAAGATGAAAATATATCACATCCGACAAAAAGAACGAAATTTATTGTACTTGAAACGTTCTAACCAATCAAAAGGCCTTTAAAATGCAAACACGTCCACGCATTCGGGATAAAAAAAAAATATAGACTACTATTCTTGAAGTTTTGTTAGGAAAATCATTCTGCCCATTTCATTATTAAATATATTAGTATACATTTATAACTCCAATTCAGTTCCGAATTCCATGCAGGGTCAGGATTATAGAAAATAGCATAGGGTCTTCGTTTCATAAAAAAAAATAGTAAAAATATTTAAAACAAGCTTTTTTATTCTTAAAATATCATAAATCAAAACCAGTTTAACAATAAACTAAGAAATAAACTATTTTCAGGAATAAGTCTTTTTTAGGGTTCCGAGCCAAGATGGCAAAAACGGAACCTGTATAGTTTCGTTTCGTTCATACGTCCGTCCGTCCGTCCGTATATCACAGGCGTTTTATTCATAAACTACAAAACCTATATTGATGAAATTTATAGTGCAGGCGTCTTGTGTAAGCCGTTACTTAATTTGGTAGTTAAGTAATAAAAATAATTATTTTTAGAGGGGGCACTAAATACAAGTAACAAAAACTGAAAAAAAAAATGTTTTTTTTATATATCAATACCTTTTTAGTACAGTTTGTACAGCTGTCGATTTTACTCCCAATTCTAATTCCGATTCCGTTCTTTTCTTATTAAAAAAATATTTATTTTTATATGAATCGGTATGTTGTATATACATACGTAATACACATACCTAAACAACAATTTAAATTTTTATACGACTTTAAACATAAAAATTATTATTATATCTTGAATATAAAGGCCAAACACATAATGTACGATACTTTATTATAGACATACTAAAAGCCTATTAATGTATGTGTACAACATAATTTTCTTCGATTTCTTAATAGATAGAATTAATTGTTACTAACAACAGTTTTATAATCGTAAAACATATAATAACTTTTAAAAATACAGCTTTCAACAGAGAAAAATTAACAGAATTGAATAAATGGATTTCAAAATTAAAATTTTCCACACATAGATATACAAAGACCTTATTTATTACTTTTATTATCCACATACATAAAATTTAAACTATTCGTTGATATGCGCTGATTATTCAAACGAAGGTTAAAATTATCATAGATAAGTTTTGTTTCATTTCCAACGCATTATTTTATTTTATTCTCCAACAGACAAACACTTCTAGAACATTCGAGTAAATATTGATATTTTATAAAGCTGCACATGTGTGAGTTTAATGTTAATGTCATTTAGGTTCGTCTCGGTGCCTACCTTTTGCTTTTATCATCAGATCAGTTCCATGGTACCATTTTCGTCAGAACCGATTCTTTATATTTGTTCTATTATAATTAACCAACTTAATCTCTTATCGCTACCCATAAAATACTTACAATTGTGGAGAGCTATCTGTAGTCTCTTCATCAGTTCCACGTCACCAAATGATAGTTCCTAAAATCAAATGCTTGACTTATAGTTGAAAACAAAATCGCTATATGTCTGCTTAAAATAATCGAGATTGTCCCTCAATTCCTCATGAATTTCATATCATAAAAAAAAACTCCAAATCGGTTAATAAATAACGGAGTCCTGAAGTAAAAACCGAATTAAGAATATCCTTCTTTTTTTTTGAAGTCGGTTAAAACTCACTATAAATACACATGGCAAGTGAAAGGCCAATGATCCTGATACGACACCCAGTATAATATACTATTGAGAAAATTTTTGATGGACTACTTATAGACATAATATCTTCTTATAGTGCCGTCTAATAAACATTTTCGTAAAATTTTGTCTTTATTTATTTTATACACTTTTGTTTCTAAGATGAAAAGGCCGATTATTAAGTTTCAATTCAAAATAATACCTTTAATACGCTAATATAGGTTGATAAAAATTGTGGCAAGATTCAGTAACCACAAACAACAAAACTATGAGGGATATGGACAAAGCAAAAGTCATAAATATCCAATTAGTTCTAAATAATAAAATTTATTTTGGAAAAAAAAAACTGTTTTTGTAATATTATAATACTTGCCGCTAGCGGACATCAAATCGTACTTTTACATAACAAATAACTTTTTTTTTTAGAAAGCGATCAGAAACAAATGCTAACATTAAGAGAATGTATAGTGACAGATTTATTTATTTCATATTTAATACATTTACGTACGTACGTATGTATAGCAGAATGACTTTTTTAACTTTCGGTTTTTACAAACTATAGCTGATGTTTTCAGATCTATCATCACGAGAAATGCATATATTAGACGGGGCATGCAATTTCCATACATACATCGCGCGAGCGTAGGTATGCTTCTACTGTCGCCTGAAAATCCCGTGTAATCACAATAACTAAACAACTATTTAACTTTTAAACCTAATTTCTTTTCAATCTCATCACTAAACAATTGGGAACTCTATTGAAAATCATAGCTTGATATAGTACCGATTAGCTGTAATTGAATTTTTAAATCGCAGTTATTCATGTTTTGATCTGTCATTTCGCTTAAATTTCTGAAATGGAGATTGAAATGAATATTTTATATTTTGTTATTGCCAACAGATCGAAGTAGTAATATCAAAAAATAAAACAACTATTTTCGCCCAATTAGCTGTACAATTTGGTCCAATTGTTTAAGCTTTAAGTCGCGCAAGGTGCCCGGGTTCAAATCTGTCCTAAGATTTGTTTTTTTTTTATTTATTTTTAATTAATTTCAAACGTTTTAATTAATTTCAAAGTTATTTTTAATGTAATTAGTAATACGTTTATATTAACAACAATTATTGTATAACAATTTTAATTAGTGACTTCGGGAAAGTTTTGAAGAACTTCAAAAAAGAATTTTTGGTGAAAAGCTCATATATTATCATAAACCTCTAATTTAAATAACATACATATGTCACGAGTGCTTAATTATTTTACGGTACAGCCTTGGCCGCGCTAGAGTCGCGCGTCGTGTGCACGCATTGTTTCCATGCCCGGCGCACTGGCATTAATGGATCGCGGGGTCAATGGAGTTATCAGCACCCCTTTTCAAATCGATCGTTTATGCAATTGACACGACGGTCGCTAACAAGCATAATCTTGTTAGTACTTATAGAATAATGCTTCGTTGCAGAGCAAATATACATGGGCAATCTGTAAGTCTTTAGATAATCAAAAACTGAGCAAACGAGCAAGTTCCTTTATTACTTGTTATATTATATTCATTATCATTGTTTTTTAAAATAATACCCATTGAGATCGATACATTGCTGCATTCGCTGGAACTATCGAGAGAAACACTTTGCCTACTCGTACTTAGGGGTCACTTCGACAGCCTTTTCATATGCAGCCACTGCTTCTTCGGCGCCCGTAAACCACTTTCCTCGAAGCTTTTCTTTTATTTTAGGAAATAAATAAAAATCGCACGGTACGAGGTCGGAGCTATAAGCCAGGCGAGTCAGTATTTTTATATCTAATGTCCACAAATAGTTAGTTGTTTGTCTGACGGTATGCTGTGAGGCGTTGTCTTGTTGACTCCTACTGTGAGATATTTTTTTCCCATACTTTTCTAAAACATAACAAATAATTGTTAGTGTCCTAGCCTGTAGTGACTGCTTTTTTTGTTTTGTCTTGTCTTCTTAAACAATTGTTGCGTAATGATCTGTCATTACGAAGAAAGAGGACGCTATCTTTTCTCCGTCGTTGAAGGATATTGTGCACTTGGCTCACAGCCAAGGCTAAGCCTGTCCGAATCTGCTGGTAGGTCACTCTTTTGTCAGTCTGTATCATGAGCTGCACAGCGTTGATGTTGTCTTCGATTGTCGCCGTAGAAGAGCGTCCCTCACGCAGATCGTCTGTCAGATTAGTGTGATCACGTTTGCACTCGTTAAACCGTCATAAACAGTAGCAAAGGATGCATTTCATTATGAAAGACCAATTGAATTTGTCATAAAGTTCTCGTTAGCTTAAATATCAACGAAATACATAGAAAATCATTACACGGAATTTTTTTTGTATTAAATTCAATTGACGTAATACAAACATTATGTGGGGTGTTAATTCGGGGAAATCCATAGTTAGACGCTTGCCTGCAACATGCATTAACATGCAGCATGCAACTCACTGTTGACTCTCGAATCTGTTGTTCTACACGAATCCATCCAAAAAATTGAATATTGATTCAAGAAGATTGACAGATATCGAACATATAAGCTAGTTATTTCATTTACCTTAGTGAATTAAATATTTATACTGTTATTTTACGTAAGTTTTGTGCCAGATCAGCATATTCCCAAGAAAATGCAGCCAGAGAGACAGACAGACAAATAAAATACTAACACTTATTTAAGTGTTTGATATCTAGTCCCTCTCGAATCAATATTTAATTTATTGGATAGGTATTCGTAGTGGAAAACAGATTCGAGGGTCTGAGGTGGATTGCAAGAAGCATGCTAATGCAGGCTAGTTAGACAAACATATTGTTTTTGCCGCCAACTTCTAAAAACAGATGACTGATGAACGCAATATGCATAATATGGTTGACAAAGAGTTCCATTTTAGTATTTAATATAAAAAAAATAAATGACATGTGCATAGGGCTCCAGGTAGAATTATTTTCAACGCTTGTTGGATACTTAACAAGTGATCGTAATGGGAATTACTAAAATATTTACTAAAATTTATTTAGGCTTTAAAAATGTAATTGAGGTTTTAAGACTAATTTTAAATAATTTCCTAAGTTTTACCTAAAAAATATATTGACTGATTTTTTATATAGATTTTGTTAAAGCGTTAGATCACATTTAGAACTATGAAGGGGTAAGAAATCAGCCTCTAGACACATTGGAAAATAGGTTTTTGCAAAATAGCTTGGCTACCTTACGTCTGATTGGCCTACAATGAATACTTACAAATTAGTAAAAAAAATAAGCAATCGATTGTTGTTTTAATATTGAAGATCGGCCCAGAAGTTTGAGAGATATCGCGCATCAAACATTTTCACACAATGAAAATATCTCGTCTAGCATAACTCGAAAACTACATCCGATCGGGTTGGGACTTATGACAAGATTTTTCTTACATACGATTAGCTTTCGAAAGCTGCAATCGCAGAAGTCTATTATATGTAAGAACAGGTCCATTGCATATGCCGGTCTAGTTTCCATTCTTAGGTGCACAAAAATATAAATTAGTACAAGCTTCCAAACATCGCGTGTTGGAAATTCTGCGCGAGCAGTAAATAATTCCCGTTTAGAAAATGGCCAATCTTTTCAGTTACCTTGTGAAGGAACGTATACAATATACATTTCCAACATCTCGCTATGAAAATTGAATAATTTTAATAAATTGGGAAGTTACTGTTTTCAATTCAGAAATTTTTGGAAATATTTCTGTTTTCGTTTCGTGTGTGTATGTGTATGTGCACGTGTGCGTTTGGGTGTGCGCAAGAGGGTGCGAGTGCGTGCTTGGATGCGAGTATTTGCGCACGTGTGTGTAAACCTAGCGTAAGTTTGAACGAATTAAACGATCGAAATGCGATTTGTAGCAGTCAAAAGGAGCCTGTTCAACTTAAACTTCCTAAAAATTAGAACCTTGTAACGGCGATTTCAGTACCGCCGCGTGAGCCCGCACTTCCGGTTTTCCTTCAGAGTCGCCTCGGAGTACGGATTTTTGCGGTGTGTGGGCAAATGATGGACACCGTTTCGATGATCAAACTTTTTTATTACAGCACGAGCTTTATATGTGGCGGTCGGAGTACAACTGTGACGGATGCACTTTTTTTGGTTTGATGAGCAGGAAGTGGAAATCTTCATGGACGAAAGATACCCGGCCACGCGACCTATAGACCGGGTCATGTGCGATTTTTACCCACTAAAGCCACTCCCTTGGGGTGACTATAACATTAAAGCTATCACCTATGATATCCATAGTACAGCAGCTTTGCCAGAAGTCAAAGCGAAAAGAATCAAACATGCACTCGCGCAATATGCAAAGTTTGGGGACTTCGTGTCGCGTGGGTGAATGATAATGTGATTTGACCGAGTTTACCGACTTAGTATGGAATAAGTAGTGAAATTTTTAATTTGTACGGATTAAATTTTGTTATTTTTAATCGTCTCCACAAGCGAAGCGTGTTCGGCTAATAAAATAATCTTTTCCACGGGATTCGCGGCGGCCTTGAATTTTTTCGCGAGTGACGCGATTTCACCGATGTCGATTATAGAGATCATCGACATCAGGTCTTTGGTGTCCTCAGTGGACGTATTTTTCGGGTCGTTGCGGGAGCCCGCCGTTGCTTTCGCTTAAGATAAGTTAACTATGACCGCGCGCGCGGGTACTCGGCGCGGCGCGGTCTGAACGGGCGGTGGAGCTTTCTTATTATTAATTAATTTGTGAATGGATTTTCTTTTAGATGCTCGCGGGAAATCTAAATAGTATGTCGTATGGCCGGCTGACTTACAAAGAACGCAGGCGGGTGCCCTATTTGTGTCTTTATTACGAGTACACGCTGTAGTGTCGTGGTCACCCAGGCACTTGACACAGCGAGCTCGCTGATAACAGTTTTTGGACGAGTGTCCATAGAGATGACAATTGAAACATTGCCCTGGTAAGGGATGTGATGTTGAAAAACGTATGCTTAGTAGCGTTGTCAATAAATGTTGTATTAGCTGTTACTAATACAAGATCGAGTGGCTCACGGGCGCGGTTTGTGATCCGACGCACCGATTGCATTGGAAGGTTTTGGATGAGGAGATCTTCTTCGACCTCTTCTATTGGGTGTTTCTTTGGTACTCCTCGAAGGACGAGACAAAATTCGCGCTCCTCCTTAAAGGAGTATGTATGATATGCGACTTTGAACGTCGCGAGAGGGGCGGATAAATACCGGAAGTCCGGGATAGCGGCCGGTTGGACTTTAAGGCCCCTCGCTGTATTACGGGCATTTGAGATGGTAATGCTTTTAGAAACGCATTCTTTACGGATTTCTTACCATCGGCTATTATCGTGAATGAATAAGGGTGGCGATCTATTAAAGTTTTAGAGGTGGAGGTCGCGATGACGTCAGCCTCTTCAGTCGCGATTTTGGCGACCGTTGGCTGCTTGCGTTATTATCGCTGGGGTCTGCGACTAGTTCGCAGCCTTAGAGGCCTTAGCTTTCTGTGACGCGAGAGCGTCTTGGGAGTTTGACTTTCGACGGTGCGCCAGGTAGGCGGTAATAGGCCTCTTTGACCGACGATGTGATGGCAGACGTCGTGAGGGCAGAGGCCGTTGGGAGGAGGGCGACTGTGGAAGCTGAGGACGATGCCTTAGGTTTTTTACCAGATAAACGGATAAACCCTGGCCCATAAGTGGCATGAAGCCACGGTTTGCGAGCCTTCAGACGTTGGACTTGAGTAAAGCCCTCATCATTGAACTCGTTGGAGTTATCGCTGAAAGAGTCAAGGTCGGATTCATTCGGACTCCTCCGACACATGGATATCGGAGGCCTGCCTCTTTGGCTCCTTCGTTTGATCGAATTACATAACGGAAGTCTCAGATCGGGAGGGCGAGGCTGGAGAGGCGCAGTAATCCTCGAACTAAAACTGATTACTTGAGCTCGAAAGCTCAATAATTTGCTAGGTATATTTTTGAACACTCTGAGTTTGAAAGGGATAAAGGATTTCAAGATTCGATTACGGGCTCAACCATCTTTCAGATTTTTGAGCTTGGAATGCTCAAAACTTACAGACAATTGTATTTGAATTCGAGTAGCTCATAAACACATTGATAAATATAATAGCAAGAAGTTCAGTGATGGCCTGACGGGTTACCCGTTTTCAATTTTTATCTTTAGTTTACGATGCATCAAATATAACTTGTAGAGCACCTATTTATTTTACTGCTGTGAAAAATAAATATTTTATAATTGTTTGGGAAGTTATTATTTTCGCGGAATTTGAATCGCAACGATTGACTGCCTTCAAAGTAAGTTAGCTTTATATAAACTTACGAATTGTGAACGCACTTTTATACTTAGCTAAGTCTACCGACTCTCGTCACGCTATATATCAATTTCGCTAGACTTAGATTGTAAACATTTGTCAAATACTTTTCTATACTTTTCCATAAATCCATTTCCAGAAAGCGACAGCAGCTGCATAAAATATTGTTTTAATAACGGTATTTTATTTGATCAAGATATATTGTTAATTTTTTCTCACTTACACATGTAATACACCGCCTATTTTTTGCGTTCGTAATTTTTAGGTAAATTTTCAAAGCTACAGTTTTTATAAGAGTCCAAGGAATCTGTTTTAATTAAAACATGGCGCATTTATGTTTATATGTACACATATGTATGTGCTATAATAATTTATACATCTTTGAAAGAGTCGTAATATGTGAAAATCTTACGTCCGAGTCCTTAAAGATTTATCAAAATTGATCTTTATTTAACCTATGATTAAATACAATTTTTAGATGAAATTTTATTACTTATAAACCTGAATTTGGTTCTGATAGACCATGATCAATTTCAAAAATAACTTACGATGGGAATCGCTGTACAACAATTACAATTAAAATAATATAATGCCGTGAATATTACTTTAATGTTAAATAGTTTGTATTACCTATATTAGTTAAAAATCGTGCATTACAAATAATTCTGTATTTGTACTTTTGCAGGTTAATCATGTCCACTTGTCATCTTTATCTTCTAGTGAAGATGAACACGAATCTATATCTGTATGTAAGCATGCAATTAGGAGTAGACCAAACCCAAAGAAATATTGCAGAGATGATGATGAAATATTTTACAAACGATATTTTATGGCACAGCAATCCAAACCTGAACGGAACATCAAATGTCGCTCGCATTAAAATATTAATATACAGGTGAAAGAACAGCAGAATTAATTAGAATTAATTTTTTTTTCTTTTTATTATAGTTTCGTCTTGTGTGACCGTGACATTAGATAATGAAATGATAAATGTAAAATCACGACAGAAATCCTTGCATTTACTTAGTATTTAAATAATTTAAAAATGAAGTTATCAATGTCAAATGGCCGTGCATCGCTCATAATAGAAACGGCGCTATGCACTAAAATGCAAAAGCAGATGACAAAATAAACGAATATGTTTTAAATAAGGTGACTACCATAAACGATGCTTAATCGTCATTTAGCTAATCAGCTAACGATTGTTAGTTAATTTCCATGTAATTGGTGCTTCGGCACAGTGATCAAAAAGTTACTCAAATGTCGCATGTCGGTTGAATGAAGATTTTATCAGCGTTCGAGAACTCGCTTGTTAGGTAACAAGTCGCTCAATCTAGTAGATGTAGCGACGCGAGGGATCAAAGCTTTTTAATAGAAATATTGCCGATGTCCGGTTTATAACTGAATTGTTTAGATCTCCTTGAGCTCTGTCTATATCTGTTTATGAGCGCGTGAAAACTGTGCAGTGTGTAGGTACATGATTGAAGACTGTATTTTATATGTTAACTTTTAAGTTAATAGGTTTTAAGTTTTTTCTGCTTCAACTTAAAATAAGGGCCTTCAAGGTCAAGGTCAAAATGTCAAGGAGCGTGAATATTTGATTTCAGCTTACGCAGGCCGCAACACAAAGGAACGCTTGTTATTCTATTACAAATATTTAAAAAACACGTTAATGGCTTTCAAAAATATAGTAAAATCAAACAAACTTCATTGAATTAAAACAATGAGAAGACCGGCAATGTTTAGTTTACATTAATTTGTCAATATCTGGGTTGATAGTGGTTGTTACGGTTCTCAAACTTAATTAGCGTGATTCTAACTTTAGCATGGACTAAAGTTAGAATCGGGGAATACTTCATTGTCGTAACAACATTTGTAGATATCTGAGAAAGGAAACAAAACTGATTGCCCACGATACGAATGCTATGCTGTGTTATATACGTAAGCGATTTCATTTTTATTAGATTTTGTACTTATAAAGGGTGCTATCGTCTATCCGTCCGCCTTTGAACCGTAATAAAAATATCCTTGGAATAATTTGTGAGAATATCCTTAGCCGGATATTCTAATAAATGGTAATAAAAAAGAAAAGCTAGGGGGTGTTCACATACAAAAAATAAAATGATACTAAGCCCAAAACAACGGTACGGAATTGATTCACGGTGCGCTAATTCGACTCTCATTTGATCGGCTGTTTGTAAAATTTCGAAATATTGACAAAACAATGAAATTAAGTCAAGCTATTGCCGGGCCGAAGATGAAGTATTCGTCTAGGAGCTAGCAACGGCTTTGAGAGAGAACTTTAAGAAAGTCTTTTTTTTTATACCTCTTTTCTTTCAATCTGTCGTTCCACGTCCGGCGGCCTTATTATTTAAAACAGATCGATTTTGATTTAGCGTCATTTTAAATTTATTTTAGACATTGCCAACTTGATATTTCGAAATGTTAATTGTCTTCCCTATTAACAATGTTGCCTCTACAGTGAAATCACTGTAATTTCAAAATGAAATTTTATCGCATATTTGAATTCAAAACCGTTAGGATCGTGATTTAGCAGTTATTCTAAAATTACTCTCTCAAAGCGAAAACTGGTTAATAGCGATTTTAAAACAATTTGCAATCAATTTTGCGTCATTCGTATTTTATACAAAGTGAAGAGTTTTCTATAATGTAAATCGTTAAATTAAAACTTTACACTCTTATCGATGACCGGTGATTGTACAATAATATAGTATAATTGGACTGATCTGATGATGAAGCCAGAAGGTAGGCAAAGGAATTCCACAACGGAATAATATATCCTAGTCGTGTTTGAGCTTATTAGAGTCGTCTTGAGCTGTACTCTCATCATGAGTGATTTTCACCGTTTAATGATGGAGCCAAAAAGTAAGCACAAGCGCTTTATAATAGAACAAGTATCCTAGCCGTATTACGGCTTAATGGAATTTTATTTAAGTGCACTTTGGCCATCATTGGCTTTCAGAGTTTGGTGATCAAACCAGAAAGTAAGTTTAAGAGCTCCATAATGAGACAACGTATTCTAGTCGTGTTTAAACTTGTAGTATTGTCTGATATATACTTTCACCATGAACGATTTTCAAGGTCTGATGATGGAGCCAAAAGGTAATACTCCATAATAGAACAACGTCTCCAAACCCTGTTCGAGTTGGTTGGAATTGTCTTGGAATGCACTTTGACTGTGATTAGTATCCAGCGTCTGATAATGAAACCGGAAGATAGGTGCTGGTACTCCATAATAAAACAACGTAGCCTAGCCTAGCCGTTTTGGGCTTCTTGGTATCCTCGTGGAACACACTTTGACCATGATTGACTTTCAGGGTCTGATAATGGTTTGATACTAGGACTCCGCATTGAGACGTTTTGTAGACTGTTTGGACTTGCTGGATTGTTTTGAGATATGATCGATTATGATCGATTTTCAAGATCTGATGAGTTGGAAAGTCACCGTTAGAACTTTATAAGAGAACAACTTGTTTTAGTCGTGTTATGACTTATTTTAATTGTCTTGTACTTCAGACGTGAACTATAAGGTCGGATATAATATGTTGATCCGTTATGGCGTTCCAGCGTCAATCATCCGATTCCAACGTCAGACCATGAAAATCGCGATGGTCAAAGTGCACTTCGAGACAATTCCTACAGGCTCAAACTTGCCTAGGATACGTTTTTATTATGGAATTTTGATGCTACCATCATCACACCCTGAAAGTATGGTTAAAATACATTTCAGAGCAATTCCAGTAAGCCCAAATACGGTTAGGATATGTTGATCCGTTATGAAATTCCGGTGCCAACCGTTCGGCTCCATCATCAGATCTAGAAAGCCAATCATGTCCAAAGTGTATTTGAAGAAAATTCCATCAAGCCTAAACACGGCTAGGTCACATTGTTCTACTATGGAGTGCTAGTGCTTACTTTTAGGCTCCATCATCAGACCTTGAAAATCGCTCATGGTAAGAGTACATCTCAAGATAACTCTAACAAGCTTAAACACAACTAGAATGGGTTACTGCGTTATGGAGTTTCTGTGTCTATCATCTGAATCCATCATCAGATCAATCCAGTTATACTATACTAGCTGTACCGCCCGCTTCGCGGAATAATTTTATTTATAAATAAAATGGCTAAGGATTTACGGAATTCGAAAAGTTAGTAGCTTAGAACCATCTACAAATAATTCCGCATCGAATGGTCTCAGTCCCATGTCTATACGTTTAGTAGTTTTTATGTGATTGGCGAACAGAGACAACCTATTTTCATTATATATGTATAGATTATTGTATAGTCATCGGTCCTCGATAAATGTGCAAAAGTTTAAATTAATCTAACGGCTGAATGTTGCTCAAAATTGCATATAAGAATAACATTTTTTCATAGCCAATAAATTCTGCTCTCAAATCTATTCCGGAAATGCAATAGATTTCTGTTTTTACGTAATAGGTCCACTGGCCGTCTGGCTGCCGGTAGATATTGCGTTTGCCTGTGCGCATAACACCTGCACAGGTAGGATGTTAGCTTTTCAAATCAATTTAACTTGACTTGACTTTTCTTTTTTTCACTCACCTTTATGGACCATTAAAAATTTAAATTCATTATTTACAGACGTTTCCATTATTGATAATAGTATGCAATACGCTATTTATAATTGAAGATACTAATAATTTTCAAATTATTCTAGTATGGCTGGAATTTCAACATTATGTTACTTAAATATTGTGAAGTGTAACATTAATTGGCCTGACATTAATGCGATTGTTAAAGCAAGAGCCAGATTGATTCGATGTGCACATTACTACCTATGCTGGATATGATAGCCAATTTTACAGTAGTTTTGAGGACTACTTGCCTGAATATCGTAATTCATTTGATAATAATTATCCACCAATTAACCATTATTAACAATAATTATCCCAAATTATCTGTTACTGGCTCAAAGGACTTGAAATTTTGTATAGATATTCCTATTATGACGCAGGTGAGCAGTATTAAATTAAATCCTTAAGGGGGTATAAAAGGGTGGAATACTGTCGTATGGAAAATCGAAACCGTTGAAGCTATTTACGTCAAAATTTATATATTACCAAATCGTTACTAAAGAAAATAATGATATACTCCGTTTTTAAAAGTAACCCTAAGAGGAATGAATTAAGAGTTGAAATTTTTATACGAAAAAGCGAAATCGCTGAAGCTATTGACAACGAAACTTATATTTTAGCTGCTTATTGTAAATAAAAGTAAGGACATGAACATTTTTAGAAACCGTTAAAAAATATTAAAAGTTTTATGTAGAATCCAAGCAGCTATGTATATTTTGTCCTCCTTTTTTATGCTTAAACCGTTTATTCGGTTACTGTATGAGACTAGCTTTATGTCATACGCTCGAAATTGCGAATCGAAATTGGTTTATCTTGATATTTCTACCAATAAGGTTTTAAAACTTCACTCATGTAACGTATAAGTAGCTTGCATTTATCAAAAATTAAAAATATGGAATCTAAATTTTAATACGTACTTAAGAATAATTAATATTTTCCTGTCCCTTTTCTGAAAGTCCTTTATTCAGTTATTGTTTACTTGTAATAATATTATGGAAAAAATTAGAAACAGAAAAACAGAAAAAATAATGTAATGTTTTATAATTCTTTTCAAGCAACATATTTTGAAAATTTCTCTTAGGAATGCCGCAACACTACGACGTTAAATCGGTCTGGCTCCTGCTTCAATAATTACTTCTTAATATTTAAACTTAATATTTAAATTGTTTTAATAAAAACAATATTATCTTATATTAAAAATAGCATATTGCATACCATTATCAATAATGGAAACGTCTGGTAATGATAAATTAAAATTTCTAAAGGTTCACAGAAGTAAGTTAAAAATCGGGTGGGGCTGTGTCATGGTACACGGCCGACGTTTTAACGTGAGACGTCTACGTCAGCGAGACGCTTTTAACGTTAAAGTTTGAAATGTAAACAAGGCTTAATTCGCTCTAAAAATTTTAGAACAAAACAGACATTAAATGTCGACAGATACAGCAGCGGTAGAGTTGCCCGCGAGTCGGCGCCGTCTACTGGGCGTTCGGTGGCAACTTTGTGTCGTTCTCGAAATCGTCCACTCGCTCGGCACCGGACATCGGGGTACACATGCGTAATCCATAGCCATATTTTCCTTTCTAACTTTCCAACGATATCCTTGATCCATATTTCTGGCTGGCTCTAGGACGGGCTGAGGCCGACGTATTGAATTTTTATACAATTCCTGTTTATTTTTAGCTTAAATTATTGTTCAGATCACACTTATTTTTATTTTAATCGATTGTTATAGACAAACTTCATAAACTCACAAAAGAATCTTTGTGCTATCACATGTGAGTCATGAGTTATACTAAATACTAATGAGCGAGAATGCCGATTCCCGTCATTGTACGCAGGGTCCCTGCCCCGCCGCCCCGACCGGCCCCGATGCTAACTCAAGGTCGTAACGCTGAGGTGACTATATGAGCTAAATAATGACCCTAGATTTATGTTTTAAAGACTAATACTTTTATAGTTATAAAGGTAAGAGCATATAGACCTTTTCGTTACGGTCCACTTTATTGACCTGAAGCTCTTATTTTTCTGTGCGATTTTAAAGACGTTTCACGTCAAAAAACGAAAGGTCTTCTGAAATTGATTTGAAAAGCTGACAGTCCTACCTGTACAGGGGTTATGCGCACAGGCAAACGCAACGTCCACCGGCAGCCAGACGGCCCGCACGCGGGCCGGGAGAGCCAAAGAAGAGACGTATCAAAACACCGGTTTTCTTAAAACTGTCATTTATTTTCTTATTGTACTAGGTGCATATTCGGGTCGCCTGTTGAATGCCACTGAAAGGATTTATTAGGCATCATAAGGTACAAAAACTTGAAATTGACCTCGTGAAATTAAAACGAAATATTAAAAAAAAATTTTTTTACTATTTTGCCTAAAATTACTAATGCCATTGATTTCAAAGACGATCGACTCTAGAGTTTCAAAACCACGTCAAGTGTCGCAAAGCCGTTCTAATTTTTTTTTCATTCAAAAGATACTGTCGATAAAGGAACGGAAATAAAGTTTTTTCAAAATATATATATGTATATATATATATATATATATATATATATATATATATATATAAAATGACTCGGCCAATCAATCTTAAAATTTGATTAATTTTAAAGTTTAAAACTTTTGTCTTCATTAAAATCAGTTCATTTGTTCGAATGTTTACGAATTTAAGTGACTGTTTTCTTCATTACCAAATTCTTTTTCATTATTTATTTTCCGCTATAGCAGTAAGTTGTGTAGCTAGCTTGGTAGTGTCAGCCTTTGAGTTGATTCTTTTAATGCTAAAATAATAATTATTTTAGCACTGAAAGAACTATTAGTGGCTGGTCATTAAAAGCTATTTTGATAAGAGATTTGAAGCTGGCTTCTAGGCTCAATTTTTATGCAAATGCTTTTAGTGCTAAAATAATATCTATGATAGCACTAAAGAAATTATTAAAGGGCCGGTCATTAAAAATCTCTCTTGATTATAATTTTGATGCTGGCTAGTAAGATCAACCGTTCAGCATGTTTTTTTACTAAAATAATATCTAATTACTTTATTATTAAATTCAAAATTAAAATAATATATAAATACTAAAGGAATTGTTAGGGTTCAGTTATTATACAAGCTAACTTCACAATTATTATAACATTTATGCCTTAAGTTTAAAAAACAATGAAGATATGAATAACTCTATTTCTTAGGATTCCGTACGTATGAATGAGTATACCCAACCCTAATATGATCACTTTCGTGCCGGTCTGTCCGTGTGTCATAGTCAATTTGCTCCGAATCTGCTGGATCTATCAAGTTGAAAACTTTTTACACCTGACATAAATTTCTGTAAACTAAACACATACATATAACGTGAATAAATGAATTTCGAATATGGGGAGGGCAATTTTAAGAGGGAAATCATTCAATGAAAATTAAAGTTTTATTTAAGAAAATTGATAAAACTTAACCATTCCCCCTTATCTCAGAAACTACTGAGCGTATTTTTTTTAATGCGGAATATATGTCTTTAAACTGTCTAAGAATAACTTTGAAATAACATGGTAAATCTCTTAATATTGTGTGTACAAACTTACATTTGTAGTCGTTTAGTTACCAAAACAAGTTCGAGTCAGAATTAAAGAAAACATGGTAGATAATACATTCATTACACGAAAGCCTCTCTATACGAGTTCATCTCGAACTTGTTCGGTTTTTTATATAAAAAAAATAATTTACTTGTAAGCTCCTGCAATAAAAAAAAAGCTTAAATCCATCGGCGACCTCAATAGATCAATGGTTTCTGTTCGGTTCCTGGTTTGGCAAAATATTTATAAATTTTCATCTGGCAATTCAGGATGTGTCTTATACTTTGAGACAGTGGGCGTCGCGTTTTTTTAACCGATTTAAAAAAAATGATGGAGGTTCTCAATTAGGTTATATTTTTTTATATCTTTCACTTCAGAACTCCGTCACTGATTAACTGATTTGGAAAATTCTTTCTTTATTTGGACGAATATATTTTCAGATTGGTTCCATTTTTTCCAAAATCCATATGGCTATAAGTCAAGCATTCGCATTTAGAAAGTATCATTTAGTGACGGTAATTGATGAAGAAGACGCAGATGGCCACCGGAACTCCTCTCATATAATTTCGCCAGTTGTAGAACAATTTCAGTAATAATTTCTTTTTGTGTCAAAGAGTATACTCCCGAAGTTGTACCATAGTTACCTACCAAGTCAGGATATGATGATGGCATCCCAGAAAAATCGAGGGGATACCCTCAAATATTATAGGCACATATAGTACGTTTGAGCTGGTTTTTTTAGTTACAAGTTTCTGCGTCTGATAGTTATCATTTCACGCTCCTGAGCTGATGATAGAAGACACAGCACTCATTAACGGTCAGGAGTTAGGGAACAGTACTGCGATTTTTCGCCAAAACTAGTCTTAAATGGATATTAGTAAAATGTAGTGTACACAGATTTAAAATTAATTACTCATTAATCTGCCCAACGCATTTTCACTCATTTATATAATTCCAAAGTGACAACCTTAGCAGGAACACATCTTAACTCTTTAATGATAATAAAAAAAATAGGCCGACTTAATTTAATGTCAAATGGAATGGAAATGTGGCCTGTGAAAATTGTAGAACTTTTATATTATAAAGAATAACAATAACTTATATAGTTTTTTATAAGAATAATCTGGCAGTTGCGCTCCAATTAAGAATGTGTAAACATCCTGGAATAATTACCAAGAAACAATAAATTCGAGATCGGAACTGCTTTTTCGCTTGCTCAGTACAAAAATAAAGGAGATGCCTGACCAATTTTATTAACCGTGGCTTAATCTGTATGCAAATTAGCTAAATGAATTATAAAGTTATAATTGTTCGATAATTATAAAACTCTAAAATAAATCTTTAAAAACATAATTAAATATGTTTTTCAACAGACATCATAAACAACTGGTTGTTTTGGAGTCAGTTCCAGCTAAAGCGGGGCAAAAAAGTATATATGTTCTACAAACATGAACAAGAACTGTTAAACATTGAGTCAAAAAGGATCTCATTTTTGAAAAAGATCTTGCTTACAAGATGTAACCAACTCCAAAAACAACTAATGAGTCGCTTTTAAAGTGGGTTTAAAAAAATATTTAAGTATGTTTTTAAATGCGGATCGATATTTTTTTTTAGCGATATTTCGCTGGTTGGGTAGAGGGGTGTGTCTGGCGTCACGCCTAGTTCGTGTAGACACCGCAGCGCCCGCATGCGGCGCTGGAGTCGCGGGCACCTGCGCGCCTTCGCTTTGTACCGTCGTGATAATATTACACCGCCAGAGGAGCGATTCATTCTGTCAACGCCGCGCAGACGCAACGGCTGTGCACTGCGGTTTCGCGCAAGCTTTTTCCCCTTTACGAGAAACGAAAAGTGTTCGCTTTAAATTAATATGTATTTTCTACAACTGCGGACCGACCGTCGACAATAATCCCGACCGCTTGTATCGACCGGTGTATCTAGTAAGTGTCTATTTTATTTTAATCTTAATTTAAGACGACTCGATCTAGTTTGTGATAAAAAGTTTGTTGTGGTCCGGCAACTCACATGGCTTTGACAGTTGCCGGTAGTGCGTTTGAATTGCTGCTGTGCTCTTTTCAAAATATTGTTATTATTTTTTATAACAATTTTTTTCAGCTATTTTTTTATAATTATTATTCCCTAATGCAACTGCGAAACTGTTTTTAGAATTTAAACTATATAGGCCGGTAGTCTATATATATTGTTATAATTGTGGAGCGTTATCCTTAAGTTTCGTAGTAAAGGAAAAACAAGATCGTTCATATGAACAAAACTACTTCCTTCGAAGTTTCGATACAACATTCCTATACGCATGGCGTGAGTTAAGACTATTTCGCGCAGGGTAAATATTTGATTTTATACTTTATTAATATTAGCGTCGATTTTCCCGCGTAAATGTTGATAACCTTGGGGAAAGGGACGCAGACGCCGCGCCGACGCCGCCGCCATCAGGTAGCCGCCCGACGCTCGTCGGCTCATAGAGTAGTCGGCGAAGATGCGCCAATGCATTGCAAGATTAGGGAAAGCTTTTTTTATGTTCGATGAAAGTTTATAGTGAAACTCGAACGTCAACATATAAATGCGTAGTATATAGTACCGCACAATACCCATTTTTAAATCGCAATTTTAATGCTTTTGGCATGTATTCGTAACGATATATACGTATATTATGTTTAATATATAATTATTGTTTATTTAACTTTATGTAATTTGATTATTTATTTTTTATCGATATATCTTTAAGTGAATGCTGAGCGTATTTTATATTAATTTTTCTGTTAATTGTATAATCTTTATTCAAGTTACATAATAAATTCACTTTCTGGCTTTTTATTAGATAGTATTTAAACCTAATTGAAGAAGCATTTATTTATACTATGTATCTTAGATTAGGCATAGCTAAGTATATTATGTAGTAAAGTAATAATTATTTGCTTTGTTGTTTGGTCTCGTTGTCTAAAAAATATAGTGCCTTATAATGAGTAAATTAGTTGTATAATAATAAATTTTGCATGAACTTCACTATTTTCCTTTTATCAATCGAGTCTAGACATATGAGATATTCTTCTGATTTTCACTATTTTATCACTGATCGCAACACTCAGATAACTCATTTGAACCTAACCTGGCTATTTTGTTTCAGCCACTGAACAATCTGTGGTCAAATATATTCAATACTTCATTTCTTACAAAATCTTGATTCTAAATATTTCTTTTTATAATGACAATTAAAGACTTTTTTAATTCTTTCTTTGTATTTAGTAAACAAATACGATATTAGACATCCCATATATTTACTTTTTTTTTTGTATTTGCTACTTATCTGTCAAGACGTTAAAAGTAAAGAAAGAACGTCATGTAACTCAATTAGATAACCCAGTGTATAAAATTTGATTGTTCTCGTGTTAATAACTTGCATTTTGAAAATAAATTTCTAACATAATGTTGGCATCATATATTCATTTATCCTTTTGTGTAGTTACTGATATGGTTAAACTCGCCGTATCATAACATTTTTATTGCATTAGTACTACTTTTCCAGAAAACTCACTTTTCAACTGTTTTTTTTTTATTTATAGTAGTATTGATTTTTATTTTAAAAATTAGTAAATTGGGATTCCGCACATCAAAAGAAACTCTTATAAGAGAAAGAGGAAGAAATCTTATAGAAGGACAACACGATATATCTTATACATCGTGTTGTCCTTTTGTCTGTCTGTCTGTCCATCTGTCAAGACCTTTTCCTTAGGGTTGCGTGAATATATCAAGTTGAAATTATTATCTACCATTTATGTATATAATCTTTTAAATCATATTTCTAAGTCAACGCAATTAAAAATATTTTGTTAATTCACTTTGTCCAATATTTCTTACTCCTAAACTTATAGAAAAGAATACTTTAGGTTCACTTAAAACATAAAATTCGGCAAGAAGCAAGTCTCTCAATACAGCTGAAGAAAAATCAGAATAACGTTCATTGTATTTATAATATTAGTTTTTACAATTACAATTTGACCTTTATAGTAGAATTATGGATTTTAATGTAGACTAATTTATGGTAAAACCTTTTTGACATTATGCTGCCAAAATAAAGGATAATTAAATATTCAGATAATTTAAAAATTAAATTAAATTAAAAAAAAATTGATTGTCTTTAAAGTCGGTTTACGAGCGATAATTTTACGTGATAACGTCATAAGAAAACATTGATGTAAAATTGCATACTTTTATGAATTGAATTGAATTATTATCACTTGCCGCAATTGTTGTTGTAATAAACAATGGAAACCACATTAACTTTTCACTTCACTTTATATACAGTTGACAAAACAGTTCACGTGTAGGTTGTGTGCGGCTGCTGTCTCTCTTCTACTCGGACGCACCGGCCGATGGAGTGGAAGAGAGATCGCTTGTTCCGCGCTCTCGCTCACTCGCTCGGCTCAGGCGGAACGCGACATTGAGTCATGCTTTTTCATGCGTACAGCCGGCGTTCATCGACTTATAAGACGTAATCACGTCAATAAAAATTAAAATAGTCAAGGTTTTGAAATTTTCATACCGTAACGCGTCAGTATTAATATAAAAAAAACAGGCAAAATCGGTCTAAATTTGGAGGATGTAATATCTATATAATAATAAAGTTTGTACGGAACCCGCAGTGCATTAGTCCTATTTGTACTTGTCGTTGTTTTATATGTATTAGGTCCAGTACAAATCGCTTAAAATTTTGTGGAATACGGATTTTGTAGCATGAGCACTTTTCTTACTTATAAGGAATTTTGAGATATTATTTTAGGCTTATAAACATGAATCTGACGGTGTTTAAAATAGGATTTACATATTAATCCAATATATAATAAAATTAATACTAAATATAAAACATTAGAAATTTACATGACAATTCTAACGTAGCGAGACAAGTACTCCTATCTTATGTGTTGAGTGTCTCTTCTGTTTATTCCACAGAGAAACAGCCTTGTTGTATTCCTTCTCTGTGTGCTTGCGATCGCGTCGGTATACTGCCTGTGGCGTGCGCATGCGACGCTCGTCATTGGCGTTTTTTCTTTTATTAACATTCATGATATACCCCTTGCTGGGGGTCATGAATTGTACTGGCTCGTGAATATTCTTCTGAAATCGATTTCCTCCCGAAAAATGAATCGATTTGTTCCAGAAAAGTAAGGCGAACTTGTTTTTTCCACCTGAGAACAGTATAAATAATGCGGTTCGCGTTGCACGCACAACGTTCAAATTCACAAATGCCTTTCGCCATAAAACAAAAAGGGGAAAAAACTGAAAGCCTTATGTAAACGACATAGGTTTCGACGGTTGATATCCGAACGTATACGGCTGTTTATCTCATAGGTTGTTATTCGATTTGTAAACTAGTTTGCAATGCATATGGTGTTTGCACAAACAAATACATTGAATATATTTTTTTATTCAAAACAGGTTGATTAGTTTTAGAGCTGTACTTATGCGGTTCGCGAGCCATTATATTCATAAGTGATATCGCGATTTGAATATAAGCATACCACAGTCTGGTATATCGTGCATTCGAAAACGTTAAGAGACTTCAATTAAAATTGTATTTGAGTAACATGCATCCGTTTCTAGCCCTATCCTTTGTTGTTGACGTGTAACGACTTTCTTAATTACTGGTTGCGTTTTTTTTTTTAATTTGGTCCCACTTGTTGGTGAGATTCGGTGTGATGTGGAGGGGTCCCTTCACGTGAGATTCCCTGATTTCGAGTAGTTAAAAAAAATATCGACGTCACAGTTATAGTACAGAGCAATTCCCCCAAAACGCATATTAACGTACCTTTTCTTTGTTTAAGGTGTTATAGTCTTTAATTACATAATAATCTTAAAATATTTCCCAAAACATCGAAATTATTTAGACAACAATAAATATTTTTAAACATCTACATTTTAAACGACTTTAAAATTAAAAAGAAGAGGTTCTCAATTCCACTGTATTTTTTCTATGTTTGTTACCTCAGAACTTTCGACTGGGTAAACCGATTTTGATAATTCTTTTTATATTTGAAAACTGGTGCGTCCCGTATGATCCTATTTCCTTTTGGTTTACTTCTAACAATGGCATCCATGAGAAAATCATATAAATCTTAAATTTACATTAAATATGTGCGCGACAAATGGACGAATAACTCGATATCACGCCAACCAATTTTGATGATTCTTTTTTTATTGGAAAGGATGTATTTCAAGAGTAATTTGATGAGAGTTTGGTTAGTTCTGATTATGGGATCCTTGATAAACTAATGGAACTCTTCAATTCTCAAAAAAAAAAAAAACATTACAAAACAAATTAATATGCACTAAAAGTAAAAAAATAATTGCGTATTCTTCTAGAACTTAATATTTAATTTACTTTTTCTATTCATCAATATGTAGTTACGATCTGTGTACCACGCAAGAAGGTAGGTAGGTACCTATGACTTGAAATTTAACTCAACACATAGGTATGACTAACAAATAACGATCAAAATATTTTTTAGAGTTTTCGTATCGGAAAAATCGTAAAAATTTGATTGAGAAGTCAATCAAATTTTACGATTATATAATGTAGTTACATTTATTGTTATTTTTAGAGTCGGTGTCTATTGCTAGATATATTGTAGTGTTTCCTCGGCTGACACCGACTATACTTGTAACTAAATTATAGTATCTAGTGTGCTCTCACTGGGACATTCCCTGAATGTCAAAGTTGACGTGAGATTATGTTGAGATTTCGCCAAATTTCCCTCATTTTGAGCTCACCTCATTTATGCACCTCCCTTTTATTTATTAAGTTTTCCTCCCATGACCACCGATACTAGAAGTTGCTCAAGTGGTACGAAAACCAATTAACAAACCTGTGAATATAAATTATTGGTTGTTGTATTTGTAACTAATATGCATCTCAAATTCCAAGGTTGATTAATCGGGGTTTTAATTTGATTGATTACCAAAAAAAAGATCTTTTTTCACTCAGATGTCATTACCTGTCATGTTCATGGTGTCTATCCTCAAAAACAGAATTTCTATAGCATTTGAGCCATTGTTAAGTGTAAGTCGGATTTTTGGAATCGCCAAAATGATACCACTTGATGGAAACTCAATACACTCGTTTCCGTTCGTGCCCTTTAAATAGTCCATAATTCTATTATACTATAGCTAATAGCTATGTCTTAACAGCCGTCGCCAGCGCTCGCGTCCGTGTTGTAGTGAAACGCATTGAGACTTGGCGCTCCGGTCGCCGGATCGCGTCCGTCCGTTTCTTAGCTTTTTGCTTCTTTTCTAAAAGGGAAAGATTCAGTTTTGTCTTTATTGTTATTATTAAATACCACTGTAACGGTATAACTCGATTTAAAGGGCACCTTCTGTGTATCTTTTGCTTTTGCCCTTAGAGCTTTCGATGTTTCTCGACGTCGCGCTTTTGATGCATTCTGTTGTCAATGATCTCCGACACGCATTCCGTATAAGAGGAAAAAAAATAACCCGTCAAATTGTAACGCCAAAAACGTAAAAGCATTAGGGTATGCAAATTATGTAAACCATCTTTCGAATGCGTAATAAATTATTCCAAATATTTGACATATTAAAAATTCTATTACCTTGATTTACGTGTAGGTACCTAATACTGATATTTTTGCAGATGCATACAGACTAACCTTGGCTAAGAATGTGATGTCGCTTCTTTTTTCGATCAATGATGCCAAAATCTAAGACGAAGTTTTTTCTGCAGTTTGATTTATTTGAAGTTACAATACTTTCTTTTTCTCCGAATCAGCACTTCATGTTGAAAATCGGCAGCATTACTCCACACGTTGGCTCTCTCGCTATAAACGAAAAGAGTTTAAGAACGCATTAAGCCTTTTACGACTTACGTCGATTGTTATCAAAAATTAAATTAAAATTTATTCCTTTTCAATTTACAACACGCAAACTTATGAGTTCGGTAATACTTTTATCAAAATATTAATATCAAATGACATCAGGTCTCTGTTACATGCCAGCAGAGTCCCAGATCTATATTTAGGCTGCAAAAATGCAGGTGACGTGAATGATGAAGAAGGCCAACATTACCTTACTTACATTCGAGATATTTTACTGTATATATTCTATAATTTTATTACAAAAGTTCAATAATGGGTAAATGAATAAAAAGTTGGTTTTACTATAGTAATATAACCTTAAAATATTTATTATTACTGCTGTGGTGGAGGGCCAGTCGAGGGCAGAGATTGAAAACAGAGGAGGCGCATTGCTTGTGCTTGTGGTGGCTTGGGGGAAGAGGAACGAACTAAGTTTTTCCTCCCAGAAGTCTGCAGCGATCTTAGTCAAAGGTAGAGTATAGCGGGCCCCGACGCTACGAATGGAAGGCATATCCATTACAGCGGTAACAAATATAAAAGTGTTGGGGATTATTTTGGATGGTACGCTTAGTTTTCTAAAAGTTCAGTAAGAGTTGCAGACAAGACCAAATGTTATCATTAACCACTCGGTATAAATGAAAAATTCTTTCTACGATCGCGCAAGCAACTTGTGACTTTAAGAATTGTAGCCTATATGTTATTGTAATCTATAAGCTATTCTACTACAGAGTTGCAGCTAATTCTGTTGAGCCGTTAAAGCGCGATTGATTAACAAACATCCTAACATACAAATTTTCACATTTATAATTTTAATAGGATATCTATCTCATGTATGAAGCCAGCTTAGATATCGATTCAATATTCATTTTAACCAATTTGCACTTCTATCTTTCAAAAAATCTTTTTTCTATTAAAATTTTGAAGAAGCTATCCCAGGTCTTATTCAATTATTTTGTTACGTCATAACATAAACATATTTCTTTCCAAAACTGACTTAAAACAACGGAAACGTTGTATGTACTTTAATATTAAACATTTATGTATTAAATACTTATTACTTCTAAAGCCATAAACTTGATTATATTATATCAAACCATATATTGATTTTGGACAATGTTAAGCAAATATTTTGTTCGCTGCGAACGTTTGTGAAACTTCAGGAAAGTCCAGCAACGTGGCGTGAAGATCGGCGTTAAACTCCGCGAAGCTTCGCAAAGCGCTTGCGCAGGACTGCGCGGATGCAACGCGTAAAATTACCTCAATAATAAATCTCGAGATTTCAAGTTGTATATAAATATACACCACTTTACTCTCGTCTGTTCGGGATTTACAGTATATGCAATGCAATACGATACCGGGATTTGATATCGTATTGCGTCGCATGCTAGCTCCGGCATCATTCAGTATATTTTGTTATAATCGATTTTATAAAACCGTGAATGATAGGCCTTAATCTTATTTCGTGATTAGATAAGGCCCGTGAATTTGGGCAGCTTTTCTCATGATCTCAATTCTGGTTTTCTGCGATAACCGAACCCATTTTCAATATTGAGAGTATAAAATGCTTTTCAGATAAAAGTATTTATAATACATCTATCCTGAACTGAATGAATCTTTGAAATAAATGAATGATTCTGAAATAAGAGTTTAGTTACGTTCAAGGAACATAACTATCAATAAAGTAAATAAGTTGTTATTCAATTACTTTTGAGACGAAATTAAAGAAAAAATATTCGTTTATTATAGACCACACAGACAAGAGAACTGTATACAGTGCTTTTATACTTCTATAATTTAAAAAGGATTGTCCGATTCAATTAATAAACTGTACTTTAAACCCTGCCTTCCAAACTGAGCGACATTGTATCTTAGGTGTCTGTGGTTTTTATAGATGTTACCCTGTTGAATATGATAAAGTTACAGGACTAGTAATAGCAAATATGTGTGTATTGGTGTGTGCGTGCGTGCGTGTGTGTGTGTGTGTAATTTAAGTGAAATATGTTCGCCTTGAACACTTTTGAAATCGCTCCGGAAGATCTACGCAAGAACGAGACCGATTAAAGAATTGGTAATGAGGTTTTTTATTGAAGAATAGTTATTATTATCAAAAACGGTCGTGACCCCCCAGCCAGAGATTGACAAAATATGACTTGGTGACAAAATCTTGCGCATTGTTTACGCAGTCATTCCCATTTACTTTTAAATTACTTAGAGATATTTTTAAGCGGCGCGTTCTACAAAACATGCAGTGAACTTTACAATTTGTTTTTGTATTGTCATCGGAATTTTTATGCTAACAATAAAATTGTATTAATAAAGTCGTACGTAGTCGAATTTTCATTAGACAAAAAGTATTTCCATCATAACTTACTACGTGTACAGTTTCAATCTAAGCAAGTATACTCCCACAATACTCCCGCCTAGGGGTACACTTGTCACTCTGTTTTATGTAAGCACTTTATTTAAGTATATAATATACTTAAATAAAGTGCTTATTTAAGTATATATATATATATATATATATATATATATATAAGCACTTTATTTAAGTATATAATATTATTATGTACTTTATTTAAGTAGTATTAGAACAAAATACAGATTAAATATCATACATGCTTCTTATACTCTGATTACAGTATCTAATAGCTTACGACGTCGTTTAACACAGTACCCGTGTTATGTGAAAGCCGAACATTAAAGCAATTTTAAGCTCTGAGCGCTACCTCGTTAATGTCGATTTACTCGTTTTATTTGATACCAATCGATCAATCGATGATACCGTAAAATACCTTGCCATACTCCCACTGACCTTTGCTTAGAGAAGTAGTAAGTCCAGTGTCATATAACTAACTATACGCCGAGGGGGTAGATTTCGCAAAAGTCTAGTTATATTCAAGAACAAAATTATGCGAAACGTAAAAGCGGAAGCCGTTGGCACGCGTCGTGAGTCATAAAACTGACCGAGCACTTGCAGCTGCAGCGGCATCATCATCGGCAGTGTCTATTTCAAAACTCAACAGTTAACGGAAGAGATTTATGCCTGCAGCCGTTTATCACCTACGCCGCAGGGCATTTAACTTCAAACGGAGTGATAACCGATTTTGTACAATATCAATATATGTTTGGAGCCGTTAGGGAACGTGATGAATTATAATTAAAGGTATGCGTTCGCAAAAGCCTATCTTGTTCGTTTGTTTGTGAGTCAGACAACGCTTTGATTGAAGCCAACCGTCTGATAAGAACCTCGTCCACCTTGTGTCAACGTGACCACTTGCGCGATGTATTAACGTTTGCAATATGAGCAAGTAAACCTCGTTTAATTGTCTACAACATTTCGGTTACACGTGTTAAAAGCATAAACCATTTTAAACCTGTAATATATCAAGGACGATTCCTATTTAATCAACATGTCACCCACGAGGCAAAGGCGTTGTAAGCGTTGCAGCTACGATGCTTCTTGATGCTCTTTATGAATCTTATTGCTCTTTCTCGACCCTATTAGGATGGGGATTAAAACAGATCAATAGAAATATTTTTATTTATATATATAGAATAAATTTTATGTATTATCTTTTACGTTTATAATTTTCTATAATTATTTTTGTTATATTTGCACGTATACCATACTCGGTTTATTGTGAATGCTACGTTTGTGTGTCGGCAACATTTTCACATTTCTGCTAAAACGATAGATGTCGTTTACATAAGGACAGGAGTACTCGATGAAGTTGGAGAGTCATAGGTTTATTGCAGCTGAATTAGAAATTACCTGAGGGCATTTTCGGAGATAGATTTAAAAAAAAATTACGCGTATTTAATCGGGGCAATTGAAGAGATTGTAAATACTATCGATATAATAATTATTAAATTGATCTTAATTCGTCTATTTTATATATTATAGACTAGTATAGCGCAGTAAATTGTACCGAAAGGCAGTTTAAAAGATAAATGTATTGCACTGCCGCTCAGCGTGCGAATTACAAAAGAAAAATTACCGATAACATTTACCAAGAAAATGATATGAAATCAAACGGTAACAAAACTAAAAGTATGATGCATCAAGAAAGAAGCAAATATGTAATTAAATACAATATAGAGATATTTAGTAAGTTTTTTAAATTCCTTTTGATGCGTGCTTTCCTCTGATTTGCGTTTTCTTTCATTTCGAGCATATTTACGACTCATCTTCAAGATCTTCTGTTTTCTAATCTATCTAAATGGACAGTTTTAGTTTCAGCCTATCTCTTTGGGAAATAGGATTCACTCCTATTTCGCAAAAAGACAGAATTGTGCGTCATCTCTTGTATTTTAAAACTTTTACTTTTTTCTTCTATTTGGTTATTAAGAAAATTTGTTATTCATGTTACTATTGTTTTTTTATTCTGAAACGATGTCTTTTTAAAAGTATGCGTCTATATAACCTTTTTATTGTAAAATGCGACCTCTGTTGTTTATTATGTGAAATCATAACATTGTCAACTATGTCACAATTCCATGAACGTTTTTGTTTACATAAGAACAAATAGGTGGCGCTTTTTTGAACATACGTTATGAAATGTGTTATGAATTACATAAAGCTAATACTAATAAATTGTTTTAATATTTGATTAACGTCAAGTCTATCTGTAATTTAGAAATTCAAAATGATAAATTATTTTGTCTTAATCTTCAGAGCACAAACAAAATCTTGAGCATTATTTTGTTTTGCTCTTATTTTTGAAAACATATATTCATTGTTCAAATTACATTATACCTTCCTACCTAATACACAAACTAATGATCAATCTTTTTTTCTGTTTAAGCTAGAAATGCAAAAAGTTCAGATGCGGCTTCATTTTTTGCGTATTATACTAGAAGAAATTGCATAATCTTGAGCTTCTTTACTTTTAATACAATACAAAATAGACGCGTAGAACCAAGTCAAGCCAATGATTATTATGTTGTTATAACTAACTTAAAATAAAAATTAGTTACAAATAAATCAATTTCTTTTCTCTTTTAAAAATTAGAATATCAATGTTATCATAAAACTACAATGTTGCTAGTTCTACATATTGCGAGATGTGGAAATGACAAACAGGTGGTCTGAAATTTAATCCCAAAATAAGCCGAGGTTTATAAACCTTACTTTTTAACTATTTACCTATATTTTTCTATTAATATTATTTGAAATGTTTAACTTGCTCCGACATAAAGCAATTTTTACTCGATTCTTTTTAGTAAATTCTTTTTACAAGTTAAAAGCTTTCAAACAATACAGCCAGATGGCAGTACACGACACATTATTTCATTAAGAAAAGCAGCAAGTACATTATAATATAATTATAATTATCGTAATGATTGGTGTATGCAGTCATAAATTTTAGAGAATAAAAAAAGAATGGGGAAATGCGAGCCGGATTTACTGCTCATTCTATACGATACCTGATGCGATGAAATTGAAGTTATCGTAAAAGCACCCAACGGAAACTTAGTTCGTATTAGAGACACCTCATACGGTAATTGAGCCCACCTAAGTATGTATAAGTACGTAGCTTAGGAGAGGTATGAGGATACAGATTGCTGCTTTCATTCAATTTTCCGTCAATCTTGATTTTGTCACGTGAGGTATTATGTCAAAGGGCATCGCCCCGCAAATCACACGGGAATCGTCCCTCCCGATGGCGTTATTTTCGATTTAAAATGCATGAAAAACGTAATCCGATTGTAATTGTCGGTTCTCATATATTACCATATCTTTTAGTTTTGTTTTGCGAGTTTTCTGAAAAAACGAACAGAAGTTTAATTTCGATGCTTATGAAATAATAAAAGAGGAATATTAATTTTACACGGGTGCGAATTTTTCTTTTTCGCCTGTTGATTTCTGCTGCGTTTCTCTTGACCTTTAAGACAAGAATATCTCTGTAGGACTGTCTCTTTCATTCATTACGTTGCGCGAGAAGGACAGTGCTATAGAAAGACTTTGTCTAGGGCGTCGTGCTCTCACCCGCTGGTAGAGAAACGAAAAAAATGAGATTAGTTAGTTTGGAAATTGCACCTAAACGTGACGCGAATGAGACTTGTGCATATTAAATTTAAGGTTGCGTGCAACCTATTTAATTAAATATTATATAAAATATAAATGATTATATAGAATATTATTTTGTTAATTATTATATAAATATATTGTATAAAAGTAAGGTCGTTCGCTCTGATTATTAAACCTTTAAAGTTTAATGATCAGAGCGGATTTAGAAATTAACAATTTTATGTTCTTGGAAGTCCATTAATGTGTAAAAGGTTTTATTTTCCATTCATAATTGATACACATTATGTCAAACCTTCATTTATATTTAATATATTGTTTCTTATAAATGACACCCCACCTGGTACGTGTTTTTATTTTTTATTTTAATTGTTTCTGTTTTCGGAAATTGTAAATATTTAAAACTTTATGTAATAAAATTTGCAGTTTTATGGAATATGTTTTAGGCTATATATAAGCACGAGTTATTTCAATTTGGTTGTCTTGGAAGATACGATATAAAGGGGATTTTTTTTACTCATTCTTATAATTCTGAATTCTATGTAGACGCTTTGCTGTAATATGGCATTAAATTTTAATGCATACGAAGCAAGCGTGCGATTTTTCTTTTTATTATATCATTTATGCATTTAGCTAATCTATATGTTGGCGCCTGCACATACGATACCACCGGACGAACCGGCTCACCCTCTTTATGCTGGCAAACCATTGCAATCTAGGGGCCTGTGGATTCATTATCAAATTTCTTTTTGCTGTTTTATTAATTAAAATTTAGAAGACGATAAATTTTGTTTAACCTCCGTATATTTATTGGTGGGATCATATTTTAATATTTGAAATTCTTTTTCGTTATTAATTATATTATTAATTTAACGTAATAATATGACCAATGATTAATTTTATAAATCGCCATTATTGGACGCTTGCCTGTAACTATTTGGGAAATGGTTGGTGATCGTTAGTCTGTGACATTTGACAGGCACGTCCATTGGTGGTGGTCTGTGGCTGCTGGTAAGGATGCTTTCGTCGCTCTTTGACTATTGCATGACAGCGGTTCACTTAACAAGGTTGTGTTGGTTGTTTTAATACTCCTTATACCCTGGTGGACGTGACTGTCTGGAATTTCCTGTGGTTGTACTAGTTGGCATGAAACGTACGTAGAAATTATCATTATAACGATTAGTGGACTAAGATCAGTATAAAAATAAAATTAATACTTGGTGATATCTGTCCGATGATCGTCCGATCAATATTCAATCATTTGGATAGAGATTCGTAGTGGAGAGATTCGAGGAATCAGCGATTATGCTGCATGTTAATACATGTTGCAGGCAAATCTATGGATTCCCACAATTACCCTCACACAATACAATATCTGAATTCTATGCTATTAAAAATAATATTAAAATGATTCGAACGTAATTTGTGAGGTAAAAACATAGTTTTAAAAATATGCAATCCATATAATACTTCTTGCATAATGGTAGTAGAAAAAATGATTGATCAGAAATAGTTGCGTCAATTGATTTCTATATCTATGTCGAATTTCAAGTTAATACAGATGGTGTTCACTGAGGAAACGGTTTGTGACACACGGACGGGCACATAGTCTCGCTGCATATAACTATCTGTCTCTTAGGATCTCAACCCTAACAACTGAACAGTCAACTCTCATGTACATGATGGCCAAAGTTTGTAATAAAAAACCTTTAACTTTTAAAAACAGATATAATTTTTCATAGCTTAAAATCTTATAACGAATCAACTCTTTGAAATTGATTTATAGATTCGCCATTGATAGGTTATAAGTGAGATTTGTTTGTTGTTTATTTCATATTTCTATAATAGTTACTAAGAACCTAAGAGATATTTTAAAACACAAATTGCGACTCCGAAAAAAACTGCATTCAATCACATTCACAAGCGACTAGATTTGAGGGCAGTAATTTTACAGATTAACAGAGACTTTAAGACCAAATTCCATCAACCGATGTTAATAATAAATATACCGTCAATTTAAATTTGAAATCTTTTCTTCATACAAAACGATCATTAATTTCGTTTTAACGGCCTGTAATTTTTTAACATCAATCGGTGAAACAGGATCTAAATTTGCCAGTCTAGATTTGCCAGTCATTGCAGTCTAGATTTAAGCTACAGCCTATGGCGTCAGATGACCGTTATGCTCCACCACTCTTGTAGCGGATATGATTTTATAAATTTACCTAACAACTGCCATTTTTGCGATGGATTTCAAAGTTCCATTTTTTCCAACAACTATCCGCAATTAGAGTCGCGTAAAAGCCTATAACTAGAATTAAGAATTAATGCCGCTTTCAATGCCAATGCACAATGTTATTGTAAACCAGGATCCTCGCTAATACCTTTAAAATTACACGTTGCACGCGGGCATTATACTATAAATATTATTCGCGTTTCGTTTTTGACGTTGAAATTATATTTTATGGTTTTATAAATATAAATATAAGCTTCAGTTCTAAGGTATGTAGGAATATAAAGAATTCCTGCTTTTATACGTTCGTTTACATCTCTGACTTGTACTTCGTTTTTTTTATACTTCAAGTGTATAAAAAAAATATGTGCCATATTGTTTAAAAATGCGTGATTGATGTGCATCGTAATAAAATGTTATTAAAGTTATTAGACGCTCGATTTCACGCCTCGTATACAAACGTGAATCAAGCTGTCGGCTGTTTTTTTTGTTGTATTTATTAACTTTGAATTCATTAAAAGAATTATATGTGTAAGAGAGAGAATTGGAACTTGGAGGCACATGATGGTTATTTAAATAAAATAGTAAATTACCACATTTTAAAATAGGCTATAAAAAAATTTATTTAGAATATTTTTAGTTCGAAAAATAAGGCGGAAAGTAAGAAAGCGAGAGTAGGGGAGGATACAGTGGGTGGAGACTGAAAGAGATGTATCAAGATGGCGATCATTGTAACATTCAGGATCTTGTATGGCGAGAGATTTTGATAATATAACGAATCTCGGCAAGATCACCCGCCGAATAGAGCCTGAGCAAAATGCGACCTCCCTATTTGCTAAACGATTAAAATCCATAGACATTCACGGTGAGGGTAAACAGAAAAATATTTGTAGAAGATTGAACGTAATCAAATTCGCGCCCCATTCGCGGGGTTAATACAACCTTTAAATGCTTCAAAATTTAATAAGCGTAAAAACCACGGAAGTGGGCAATAGAGGAGACGGTTTCGCGCCCCGTCGACTTTTAGTGAAGCGACATGCATGTCGATTAAGCGAGTGATTGCGAACGATGGCGTCACCGCACTACCGATTTGCCTAACCGTGTATATACATTAATATAATTGGATTCTCTGAGTAGAAACGCTTGATTTCTAATGCTGCATACTTTTATCGTGTTGACATTATTAGAAGAAAAAGCGATATTTGAAGAATATTCACAGCCGATTGCCGTACAGTTTTACAAAATATGTCTGAGACGTTTTTCGATGAAAATTGTGGAACATATTGAGTTCGTTTAGATTCGCTTAAATTAAAACATTTTTACCTTAATATACGTACATACTTTCGTGATATCGGAGTAAGTTCACGTCGATGTATCGATTATGGTAAAATCAGTTTTAGAAGTGACTAAAACGAAATTCTCCGACATGCAGTCTGCACCGAAATCAATTTCTTGCGGCGTATGATTTTCAGCGTTCGTTACGCTCAGCGAGGGCGCGCGCCTCGCACGGACCACGCCACCGCCGCCTCAGCAGAGTGAATATTTTATTCTAAAACGGCGTCGGGAGCACCGCGGGGCGCCGGGCGAATCGATTTGCCAACGCACCGCGTAGATTGCCGGCTGAATCAAAATTTCGCCAATCGTCCTTCCCCGTGTTATCCGAATGCACGCTACGCTGCACGTTATGCGTGCGCGACATAACACGTGGATGGGCCACGTTAAATCTATAGTCTAAATTTCATAATGCTTAATATGAATCTGTTTGAACGAATCGGCGAGAGTTCATGTTCGAGGAAAATCAAAGGACGCTCGAAAAATATTGTTCGATATAGTAATACAAAACTTTTGATGCTTTAAATATTTGATCCTGCAGGCCATACCTTAAACTTCTTGTTACATTCCAGTTCAAAACGTTCAAAAATGTACCTACCAGTGAAACGGCAACGATCGACGTTGTTTTTTGACACAAAAAGATTCTCAAATTTTGCAGCTTATCGCTAGGGAAGTTGAAGAAATATTCTAAAAAAAATGTTTTTGGAAAATTTTTCTCCGACGATATCTCATATACAATTCAACCAATTTTTATACGATTTGTAGCAATCGTTGCATTTTTTCGGAGAAAACAGCTGATTAGATTTTAGCAAAAACCGTTATAGCAGTCTAAAAGTGATTACATAAAAACAATTTTCTGAAAACATAAAATCAAAGTTTTACAAAACAAATTTTTATTTAAAGTATTTATAAAGATTAATAATTTGAAAAATGATTTTATATAAAATTTTGATTTTTTAAAATTTAAACGATAAAATAGAAAGCTGTGGTAGTTTGTTTGACTTGTGAGCATATTAAATACATGTAATTTACATAAAACCACCTAAAGGTGGTTTGCTTTCTATAATTTTTAACTTTTAATCCGAATTTAATCAAATGCACTGATGTGTCACACATAGTCACCGGACTATGACGATGCGTGAAAAGTACTTTAAGCTACGATAAATCGATCGATCTATCACACAGCAATTTAAACCACAAAGCATATAAGGTTAAAAATTTAGGGTATAGTTTTAAAAAATAATAGTTCCTTATAATACAATAGGATGGACTTTAAATTAAAATTTTGAAGGCTGTATTATTGTATTTATTTTATATCCACGTGTGTGTCGTCGCGGGTAAAAGTAGTATGAGCAATATGCGAGAGAAAATTACTTGACAACTAACAAACAGCAATGAACAGAATAATAATACAATTGAAGCGCCATTGTTTTCAAATTATAATGACCGAAATATTATTCAATATATATATTTGTATATATACGTATTGGAAAAATATTATTTCACACAAAACAATACCTTTTTAATGAGTAACCATCTAAAATTATAGAGAATACAAGTTTGGACATCATATAAAAGTGCACTTTCGACTTATGGCGACAAACAAGAAGTTGATAGATAAAATGTTCCCCGTTGATTTTAGAATATAGTGAATACGTAAACTGTATTGTTAATAATTTAACTTTTTAGAATTCCGTAATGAAAGTTAAAAAACGACATCCGTAAATTGAGATTTCGGCGTGTCTGTCTGTGTATCTTTATGCTGTAACCGTTTCTCTCGATGGTTTCTGTTTTATAGTTAATAAACAATAAATAACGCCAGTATCCACTATCGATGAAAGAGCTTCAAACTTGTTGATTTAAATTAACAAAAACCTATTTATGTAACGTATATAGAGTGATTATATATTTGTAAATGACTTATGTTAAACATACGAATAGCCTATAAGTACATATAATAAAAATGCAGCATGGAAATTAATGCTTATTAAAATCTGATAGGTAGACATAGGCGTACCTACCTAGTGCTTACAGAGGGCATGAAATTTTAAATTTCGTACCTCTGTAAGCTTGACGTAATTATGTTAAGCAACTTGTATATGTGTTTTAGTTGTCACTCGATTTTATTTTAATTGTCTTCTTTACTGAAATGAAGTTTCTGACAATTACTACGATTTTTAGAAAACAATATAAACATTTAGAAAAATATGAAAATTTTGCTTTGTTAACTTTTGCTTAATAATCTTTTAACTCGCTAGAAACACAAAATTTGTAACCTGCTATCAATTTATCTCAGCTTATTATTGAACTAGCTGTGCCCCGACTTTACTCACATGAACAGCAGAGCATTTTAAGTTTTTTTTTCATAAATAAGTAGCAAGAGAATCGTGCTATCCCACCATTACTGACGGTCACCAGCCATCGACGGTTGGGTGTCAACACAAATTATAAGTATGTTTTAGTCTTTAATCATAAAATAAGTACTTTATTTCGTAAGTCAAAGATTAAATGTTTATTGTGGGTCATCCATAGAAGATGGACATGTGCTAATATGGACTTTTGTAGGTCGTTTTAAGGTCTAGAAAGGATGTGGTATATTAACTTATATACCTTTTATTGCTTATGCAGTATGCGTTTCATTCTTATAATAGTCATACATTTACTTATTTATACAGGTGTCGTTCACGAATGTCATGTATTTTATATAATTAAATTGTTTTTAGTCTATTTAGAGTATACTCCTATATTTTTTATCATTATTCTATGTAATTTTCTCAATAACTTTGCTTATTACTCAGGGAGAGGTTATACACGGCGAAGGGTGAGCGGGTACTTCGAGCAAGGTGATTGCTATTTAATTGTCACCTGCCTCGTTTTACCGACGTAGACCGAATTTGTAATCTTATTTGAAGCTCGTTTAGCTTCCAGATTATAGCTAAGCGTTTGGGATACTACATCACATTTATTTAGTCAATATATTTTATATAAATATAATGTCACATATCAATATATTAGGTTGAAAAATTAATGTTAGGTTAACACGGAGAGATAACTGTCTAAACTGAAGTTTTTTAATTACTAATTAAAAACTGCATGTCGCAGTTTTCTAATTAGTAATCCCAAAATGTCTACAGAAATGAGATTATGTCACTACCTAGAGAATGGAAACAAATCGGTAAACAAAATAACATATGCATATTGTAATTAGAACTTATTTTCAAATTTTAACCGCTCCTTGAACTCCCTGTGGTTCTAAACACACAAACGTATCCGGGTACAGTTCAACATCTGATAACGGTGAGCTGATACTGCAGCCACAACGGTTTCCTGGCGAAGAATCTATTTCACGGTTTCGATAACTAAGTATAACCCTCTAGGGACTTGATATCGCAGTCGAAGTTGTCCGTTTACGACCGCAGTTTTCGAGTGTCGCCGACATCGAGCCATCTACGACCTGCTGCTACATTCGGACCCATCCGATCAGAGTAAACTGTTCAATTATTGATGATGTATAATAAATTTTGTATACGCTTTCAGTCCGATAACATAACAAAATATTGAGTGCGACTTTAAAGCAACCTAGATCGGGAATTTACAAGCGAAATGTTTAACCGTTCATTTAATATAGTAATCATAATTAACAGCATGGAGTTCATAGTTTTCATACGTCATTGATTTTTATAGGAAACAAAGCTAATTTACAACTTTATTCGTCCAAAGTAAATATCCAAAAGAAAGAGACTTGTTTTTGAAAGAAATTTTGAATTTACATGGCATGTCACGTATCGGACTTGGTCGAACGAAAAAAAGTCTACTATAATCGCCGCGACATATATGTATATAGGGAGAGAGAAAAAATGAAACTACGTAGTACCGTATAAAACTATGGAAATACTTGTTGTTTTGTTATGAAAACAAAGCAATTGCGGTCGCGACTGGGGATCGTTACCCGGGCGAGGCAAGACGTGCGCGAATCGGTAAGCGGCTTAAACTTTGCGAGCGAACGAAGTTGTAGACGAGCGCCCGCGCCACATGCACGCGCAGCAATCACACACGGGTCCCGCCGAGGTACTTCCGTCGTGAGAGATACAGGCTTACGGTACCTTCCGTCGGCGCACGGTTGCTATTGTACAAGTTTAATGCGAACGTTATAAACGTTTTCGCCGTCTAATTCAGCGACGGCAGGGGGCGCATCGAAAACAAAACAGAAACACGAAAATACATAATATCGGCTACCGTGGTGCGCACGGTCATTACGCGTTGATAGGGGCGCAATCAGATTGTAAGTAATTTTAATAAATAACGAGTCCCGCCGGCCGGCGCGGGGCAGAGCCTCGGCTTATAATAAACAGTCTCGTAGCACGAGTGGCGAAAGCTCTCGCGAAAGATGTGTTTAGAGCCGACTGCGGCCCGAGTCTTTCTCACGATCCTGCGCTTCGCCCGGTCGTTCCGCGTAATAAGAGCTGTGCCTATTAAGTTTTAATGCCTGTTAGCCCGAGCCGTGCCGCCCGTCGGCCGTGGTGTATGTGGCTCCTTTATTTGTCTTAAGTCCCATATTATTTTATGTTAATTCGAAATTATTCAGTTTTCTATACGATTTTTGATACCTAAACGATATTGTGCAATTTCTTATCGATTCGTGCAACGTTACGGCTCTTAATTATGGGCATGCGTTAAGAAATAAATCAAGATCAAAGCTAAATCGCGAAGGGATCATATCGGCGAAAGTATATATATTTATTTGCCATAATGGTTTAATATAACTGGTATAACCGAAGTTTTTCTAATTTACGTTTTGAAACAGTCGTAAAAATAAAATTCTATTTTGTAACGCACATATCGTACATATGATAATAAAAAACATTCAAAATGCCAGGTTTAATGATCCTTCTAAAAGGTGAATTTATTGGATACGAAAGTTTAAAAAACACCTTCTATTCTGCTTATGAAGCTCGTTTTATGTTACTATACCTACATAAGAGCATAACTTTGCTCTGGCACCTTTGTTTGGATATACAAGTCTCTCTTAAATGAAGTCCTTTAAACTCGTAAAGACAATTTGTTGTGTCTTCGGGTTAATGCATTATCCTCTATTTGAGAACTGTAAGTCCCTATGTGGTGGCGCTTAGCAGCTAAAAGCTTTTCACAGACGAAGAAAAGGAGCTTACAATAATTCCGGCTTCCGTTCGAATCTTTAAGTAGAAAAATTTTTATATACTTAAAATTATATTTGATAATGCACTCTAGAAATAATAACACAGTTTATTGTGTTTATAAGTTACAATTTATTATCAAATGAATAATAATTATTTAAATATTGAAATTTTTTTTGAGAGATTAATCAATTAAAGAAACTGATGTGTATTATAAAATTCAATAAAGGTAACAATCTGTTCGGATGAATTTTCTGTACTTTACATTAAAAGAGCTGAATTGTAATTTGTAAAATATCTTAATAAATAACACTTTTGAAAGCAATAAAATTATTTCCATTAATTCTACTTATTTATTTACAGTGTTTGTCCGCATAAAATCTATTTCAAACTGAGCTCGACAATGAAGAAGAATGTGTTAACGCCCTTTTAATATGTGTACCTCGTAATGCACGCTCTAATCTTGTTTTGAAATTCAAATTTTACACGACACGGACAAATAAATTCGTCGAAGTGCTGTATAATTATTCACAAAGATAAACTTCTCCAATGAAGGAAGGAAGCGGGCAACATTTATATTTGTGACAAAATACCTCGCAGTTTGATCCGGACATAAAACTCATACAACCCTTATTTGTAGGGATGCGATGCGCGATATATCGATGTATGAAAATTGAACTGGAGCTATTTTTGTTGAATATCGCAATGTAAGCGATGTAAAGGGCATTTTATTTTTTTTCCTTTATAAAATTAATAGAGAACCTTTAGGCATAGGTCGTTTCCCTCACGTTTAGTAACCCTTTGCTGGCTATAAACCTTTTTGCAGTTGGGCTTGGATTAATTCGTCAAGCCGAGCGATAAGTTTGACTATACCAAAAACAGACGTTTCGAATTAAATTTATGATGCTACGCTACCGATCAGTCTGAATATTTTCGGAGTCTTGTTTATAGAAAAAAATACAAATCGGCTTAATTTCTGTTTATATAAATAAAACTATATTAACAAAAGCAATATTAATGCAGCTCTTGTTTTTGCTTTTGAAAAATGAATACTTTTAAAATTATGTGTCGAAAAATAAAATCAATCTATTGAAGTTGGGATAATCTAATTTAATTATTAAAGAAAAGTCACCATCTTGTTAAAGCAATCTTACATTAATACGGCTTAATAGGTGCTTAAAACGTTTAAATATTCATGGATAAAAAACTGGACCAGTTACCGCCTTTGTTAAATAATATTTTCGTTTCAATAGTTTTTATTATCAATAAAATTCCAATTACAATTGTTTTAGAATTGTTTGTTTATTCCTATTTACAGCAAAATTGAATGTATAAATGAATGTTTCACGCTTAGCGACAGAAGCAAATCTAACACGGCACTGGTTTGTTGAAATCCTAAGTGTTTTGGATCCACGATAAAGGAAGGAATTCTAGAATAGTAGGCACAAATACGCAATAGCGATTTATGCATGCATTTTGCACAGCCATGTTCTGACTATTTACATAATGTAATTCAGATTAAATTTATCTCTGGATAGCGTTTGGGTTTCAAAAAAAATACAGACATCCACTCTAGATTTATGGCTAAATCATCAAGTTTGTTTTAAGAAAACTTAATATTTATCACTAGTTCTAGCCCAACATTGCATTGAATTAGGCTTTACCAACCAATTAGAATTTTACAAATAATATAGTAATGGTCACGAGGAAACAAAGTGAGAGTAAATAAAAATCTATGTTTTAAGAGCTTTCAAGTGACAGAATAAGCTTTTGGTTTGAAAAAGACTATAACTACATCAAAGCAATTACTTGCTTTGTCAACTAAAGGTGTTTCTCATATGTCGCGAATGGGAAAGTTTTAATTGTTAAATTAAAAACACAACATTTTCTATATACTTACGCATATTTATTATACATATTATTAACGACGCCAAAATGGTAAACAGACACAAAAGGTCTCCAATTTGGTATAACCCACTACACACTTGATTTTAAATTTAACAACACATTTATGTAAGCAACCACTCCCTTTGACAATTAAAACTGTTCTAATGTACGTTAATCATTTTAAATTTAACAAATATGTAATACAAAATAATCATCAACTTGAGAATTACAAGTCATACTGTCAATAAATTTATCGAATATTTGATAAAATTAAGTATAACATAATTTTCTTTACCGTTTTCATCTGTCGTTTTTTATTGCAATTTTCATAAATCTCGTGCTATTAAACGAAAAAACTACTAAATAAAATTAAAAATCAAAGGACTAACATACTCTTAGAAAATTTTTACAAAGCCAAAGAATTAAAAAGGTCTGGATTGATATCCATTATAATCGCTTAGAACCATCGCATAAACATTAATTTTTAAACAATAAGAGTACATTAAAATTGGTCCATTGCTTCTTAAACTACAATACAAGACTTCAAATGATCTTTGAGAAAGACTTTAAACTTATAGTACACTCTGTTTGAGCTAGGAGTCAATAGTGAGTTCCTAAGGTTAATGCTTAGATATAAACCATAAAGTTGACAAAATAATAATAAATAGACGACTACGGTGCCCTGCTATTAAGACGCGCGACCGATTTACTGCCGCAGATCGCTAGCGTT
>BGZK01002650.1:0-47103 GCA_005406025.1 Eumeta japonica
AAAATCCACCTTCTGATTAATTAATAAAAAACATACAGCTTTGTTATGGTTAAGGGTTATGTTAATATCTTACCAAAGGCAAGAACGCCGCGCCCACAAAGGTCAACTTCCAACTGTAACAGCAACCCATTATGAAGCCAACTGACACAGAGCTGACGCCTTGTATTATCAAACCGATCCTTAATCCCGTAGCTCCCTGTACTTCTGCAGCATCTCCGCTCAGCCGAGCGCATAGTGAGCCCACTGCGTTTTTGGCTCTATCAAAGTAGCCTATTTCCTAAAAATAGAGTTTTGTATCCTCTTTAGTCTATCAATTGAAAAACTCCCGAAATATTTTAAACATTTTAAATACATTACAAAAACACCGGATAAGAGCGAATAGGACGTGCATCTTGTGGGTTTCGTATAAAGTAATATATGTATGTAGACATTTTATCCGTCAAAAGTCTCGATGATTTTTTTCTGTCTTCGATATCCAGAAATTCAGAAACTTTTGTTACTTTAAAAATTGTACGATTTGTTGAAATGTTTAAATTTTCGTAGTTATTTCATTCTAAATATTTATATAACTCCAACTGCGAATGTAATATGTATAATTTCAAAACATTTTAATTGATAATACTGCAACTTTCAGATTTATTCTACTACATATGCCGAGAAGGGTATCATAAAGATTTTGATTGATCCGCGATTGTCAAAACAAACGACAAAAATGCCCATAGTCTTTAATTGCATTGATTTAGAAGCTTGATTTTTTACAATCTCAAGGTACCAAATACCTAAGCATTTGGCATAATTTCAAGTCTGTACCGCCACGAGTTCTTAAGAAAAAGAGTCTTGACACAACAGACAAATAGATGGGTAGACGGACAAGAAGTCATCCCATAAGCGTTTCTTTTGAGCTATGGAACCCTAAAAAATCTGTCAAGGTACAGTATTATATTGAAATTGGCTATTTAACATAACAGCAACTGTATACCTGCTTTAAATAGCTTGAAAAGCATTGCACTCTCAGCCTCGTGGTCATCTTGAGGCCGGCGGTGGTGAAAGTGACGCTCTGTAGGCACATGGTCACGCCGGCGACGGCCGCGATCACGATGAACATGCCCGAAAACACCGCCGAGTCGCGGAGTGTCCGAGCATTGTCTTCATACGCGAACACCTGTATGAGCGGAACGAATTGAATAAGTCCTATAGTTAAAAAACCTGATAATTTGAGTCGAACTCGGCCACCGAGGGTCCCGTACAAATTTGCAGCTTCATATTGTAAATAGTTCAGGAATCGCCGTCTCGTAATTTTTTGCGAGCTTTTTTTTGTGATTTTATTTCATTAAAAATATACGGCTTTCAGATTTTTTCTTCTGTATAAATCAATAAAAGTTTAAAAATTTCTACCAAACGATTTGGTTACCCATACAATTATGACCGCGCAAACCGTTGTTTAACCTCGATGATTGATTACGCACTTTAAAAAATTAAGACTATATTCTTTATGATTTAATTAATACAAATATATGCTTTTCAAGATTTTTCCCTGTGTACTTGTAGTATAAGACGGTATTACTTGCCAAATTTCATAGTTCTAGGTCAACGGAAAATACCCGATAAGTTTTGATTTCCTTGAGAGTGTCCAAAATATGTCTTTTGCGGCATAAACTGCCGTATCTTTTTTTCACGTTAACTTAGAAGTTTGATATTTTCACAACTTTAAGGGACTGTAGACTTTAATAAAGGGCTTTAATTTTCAAGTAGATACCTCAGACAGACAGACGGACAACAAAGTGATCCAATAAGCGTTCCGTTTTGCTTTTGAGGTGCGGAACTTTAAAAAGAATGTAAAAACTTGATTTTTAAATATATGATGACAGAATAAATTTATATAGTTATACGAAAAGTGGACATATTAAAACTACAAACGTTTAAAGTAATACACTGTTTTAGTAATAATACAACATCCGAACGACTCCCATCAAAGCTTTGTATGTGTGTAGAAACACACTGAATACATAACAACAAAGTTTTATAAATATTATTCTTTACGTTTTTTTTATATTTATTCATTTGTTCAAATCAATTTTTCAAAACATAAACATGTGCTGGTTTCTCTAAGCTCATGTGGCTGTATAAATATCAAATCCCTCATGAGCTACGCTTTTTTAGGAGTCAAAAACGACGTTGCCTTATTCGCGATGTACAAAGAATGATGAAGAGGAAGTGACATACCTGCACAAATTGAATTGCTCTGGGAGGAAGAAAATCAAAACCCCTTCTTGTTCTGAGGTGGTTAATGGGAATTGTGGAAACAACAGATTTTCTTAATATTTAGTTATGGCGATATATATTTTTTTTAGGTTTGGCTCTTACGCACATCCTAATGACCTCAAGTTTACATGTAGGTTTTATGTAACTAAATGATAGCAACATTTACATCAGTAATCGTAGTTGAGGACCGATTTTCACGGTTCACATGAATGCAAGAAGCACAACCATGGTTGAATGTGGTCTACCAACGACTCGCGATGTTTAGCTAAGCGGTTTTCCTCAAAAAACCATTTCGTCGACAAGCAGTGCAATCTCTAATCATCAGTTGCTATGCAACCTGGTTTTGCGCGGCTTCATTCGAATTTGTCGTGAAAAGATGATGACTTTGGGAAATGTTATATATGTATATATATATATCATATATATTATTTCTCTAAGCTATTTTTTTGTGGAAACGCCATAACTTCTTTATTTCTGCATCAAAATTAATGATTTTTACGTCATTGTAAAGCTTATGCTCCTGGCTTTTGACGAAAAATAGTCACTTTGTTTAAATTAATGTTTTACTTAACAAAAAAAAATAATTAAACATTATTAAATGTTTAATTATTAAACATTGAAAAGCGCCATCTGTGATTACACTTTTTAAATAACTATAACTACTTCCTACCAATTGGCAGTAGGTGGCGCCATGTGTTATTTCTTAACTAACTCATACTACTTACATTTTCGTACGGGTCAGTGAATTAAACATTAAATAATTAGAAAATATTTAAAAGTTACTCATGATTACATTATTACCGCTAATGTTGTGTATAAAGAAATTTTGTAAAATAATAAAAAAAAAGAAAAAGATATTTTATTTATTATCATCTGCTTTTTCGGCGGTCATTATTATATTATGAAGTGCGAAATTTTCGCACGGGTCAGCTAGTATATATATATTAGAATTGGTCACTTAATTTTTATTACGAACCATAAACTTCGATTTCACATGCAATCGAAATATTTTATCTGGAAAATAAACAGTTTAAAAATGTATTAAAAACCAGCGCACGCCAGTTTTTAATTACTAATTAGATAGAGAAAACATTAGCATCTAGTGACGTCATTGTCTACTAGAGCCACATAGAATAACGTTAAAGGTTTTGCAAAAAAGGGACAACATAATTATCCATGGCTTATTGTTCATTATTTTTTTTAAATTTTAACTTTGATTTAACCTTTAGTCGTCATTAATAGTCAGCTTATATACTTATATACTTAAATGTCTTATTGATATTTAGAATATAATAAATATAATATTCTAAATATCAATAAGATACTGTAAAAATTTGTTCCCGGTTCTTCGCTCTGCGAAAATGATATGAAGAATTGATAATATTGAATAGGTGTCATAATTTGAACGATCAAAAAGCGAGTTTTATAGTACCTTAGTTTGAATAAATATAATTGATTTTGATATAACTCAGATACGATTCGTCGCGCCAAAAACATTTTAATAAATGATACATTTAATTTAAAAAAATGAAACACTCGACACTCAAACATTTATGATCAGCCAGTCATACATAAATATTAGTACACTCTACGTTTTGAATTTTAAAAATACAAATAAGAACTTACGCCAATAGCCAATCCGAAAAGCAAAGCGAACATCGGGAAACATGCTCCTTGAATGAAGGCGGCTATGGAGCCAACTACCAGCAGAGGCCATTCTGGACCATTCAATTTCAGTAATTGCCAATCGTTGACTGGAGGGATCCGCTGTAAAAGTTTATAAATAAATAGCGTAAGATAATTAATCTGTTTTATAAAAAAATGTAAATTCACTGAAGCCGAAGGTGCTTTGCATTAATTTTATATTAAAAACTAGCTGGCACGACAGACGTTGTTCCACCCCTTTCAATATGTGGTGCTTGTACAATCCAAGCCCATATTTCTGTCCGCGTGGACATAGATTGAATTCGTTCATAAATCATATGACTTGATCTTCTCATAGACCCCAATCACGGTCTAGTTTACGATTCCGTTTATGATACCGATGCCGATTCCTATCCCGGACACGCTCTTGTTTCTGATTTTCGTTCCACTCTTGATTTCGACCTCAGTAAGGTTTTATTTTTGACCCTTGTCCCGTTCTCGATTCTACTTTCTTTCTGTCCCATCTTAAAGTTCAATTTCAGTATCAATCCAGCTGGTCCAGCAGACGTTATTTTGTTCTTTCTTGTGGATGGCTTGCCCATATAGTTTACGCACGCAGCTCCACCAGCATCGACATATAATGAATTCCTTCATCTTCTATATCAAACGGTGTCAATTTTTTTAACCATAACCATAATTATTACATTGTTATAGTTAAAACAATAACTTGTTACCACTTTAAATAATCCTTCGTTTTATATAAATCATTAATTTCATTTTCAAATAGGTATAAAAAATTGCGAAGCTGAAGTGGAATCAACAAGAGACTAAAATTGACTGTCATTATTAAACAGCCAATAATTTAAATGTAAGAGAAAATTTACCTCATCATCTTCTTTGTCAGAATCTTCACTATCGCTTTCTATATTGTATGCAAAGTTCTGGAGACCAGTTGACATAACTGAAGATATTGATCCTCGAGGAGTCATCCAGTCATGGAATCTGTCAAATGTAATTTTTAAATAGTGTAATTCAATAATAAAATTAAGCCACTCTATTGATAAAAAATGACATAATAGATGTTTGATATTTTAAAAACAGTTTTACTATAATTTTAATATGTGTGCGTTAATTCTAGATGCAATTCTTAAAAATATAAGTCATAGTTCATTGGATTCCGTATTATGTCTAGAAAACGCGTTAAAACGGTTTACGGCACACAATAAATTGCAAAGTTATTAACAAGTCACGATGGAAAAAAATTCATTCGGTTTCTTGATAGTAATTAAATAACTACTAATAATTGAGAATTACACAAAAAATGTCCTTAAAGAAGAAGAAGTTAGTAATACCAAAAATCCGAATTAACCTAATTATATTACCATTTTTTAATTTTATTCCGCATGACAGTTACGCAAGCTCGCGTTGCTTCTAAAGTAACTACAACACATAAAATGTATATTTTTTAATAGTATTAAATATCACTTTAAAAATTTGAATAAATTTTGATGTTCAACACTTAAAAGAGTAAATTTGAAAAAAAATAAGTTTATTTTTCTATAAGTTGAGCAGTTGTTAGCTAAGAAAGTTTATTCGGATCACCACATTAATTGCAGACAATACAAATGTTTTAATAACTGTTCTATAAATTTCTCACTTCTTGGAGCACTTCTTAAATATACAATTATGAAGATAGATTATAAGAGTTTTAGACAGGCTGTTCATTTTGCTTATTATAATTTTTTAATAAGAATGGAAATAGACAAAAATATTGCGAAAAGTGTTTTTTTCATACCATAATGAAAAGTTCGCGTTTCGTCCCCGATATCGGGACGACACTTTCCTTCCCGGCTAGCTATGGGGAAATAGAGTAGCGCCGAGAGAGAACATGGGACTTTTCGCCTCGATACCGGGGACGAAAAGCGAACTTTTTATCCAGGTATGAAAAAAAATCGTATATATACCACGGGAAAAGAAAAGTCCTGCTTATCTCCCCTGGCACATAATATACTGTTTAGGCATATGGTATTATTGTTTTTGCATTTAATAATGGCAAGAAATAACTGTCGAATTTTTAAGGTCATTTGTCTTCATGAACAAGTAGCCCACTCTTATTAAAATTAAAATGCCATTTTGCTGTCTTGAGAAAATAATAGTTATATAACAGTTCTCGTTTTTTTTATTATTATATTTTTATTGTTCCTTTAAGTAAATAGAACCATAAATATTTTTTTTCAAAATCTAAAAATCCAAATACAAAAGCATAAATTGATCAGAAAATTTTTTTGCAGTATGTATTAATATAAGGCTGTATGTTACTAGGACTGTATTTGTTATTAAGTCCTAAATTACACTTTGAAAGCTTTGATATTGCAGAAATAGACCGGAAGTTATTCTTTCACTTCTAACGCCAGGTCCATGTAGTGGTATAACGAGCCAGAAAAATCTCATCTATTTATCTCGGTTTAATTCTAATACTATACTTTTTGGATTGCCCATCTAACAGTGTCGCATATTTAATGTACGTACAATAACTAAATACTGATTGCTAAAATAATCATCCTTAATCATATATTGTTCATTCATATGTTACTCTGAAAATGTAACCTCTTTTGACTGAATGATGCCTGTGAATTCTTCTGGTGGACCGTCTTTTTATGTCAACTCGGGATTGAAGAGCAGGCTCTTTGACGTTTTCTTCTTCTTCCGGCACTGTTTCTATAACGTCAGGTTCTTTGCCTTCGTTACCAGTCGTGACTAATTTCCAGTAGGATCCTTAAAATATCAAATCAAAATGAATAGCTTCATCTTAACACATACACAACTAACTACACGTGACATATAATTTCAAGGTCCGCATTTTAATTAAATTACTTTGTACTAATGTTATCCATGACCGAAGATTTGAGCTAACACTAACGATATTCTGAAAATTTAAGACAATCCAAACCCAGTAAGCTCTAGTTATTCAGTTATATTAAGTGAAATACAATTCTGTATCTAATAATGTAATAAATGCAAAGAAATATAATTTGAGTACTGATTGAGCTCGTATTTCTTTGCATTTGCTGGAAATTAACACCAAGAACTGGATGAAAAGAAGAAACATAGGATAAGATAAGAGATGTACCTTTCGCTTTCATGAGCTCTTCATGAGTGCCTTGCTCCACGATGATGCCTTGATCCATGCATATTATTCGGCTTGCGTTTACAATCGTCGACAATCTGATGAGTATATAAAACATTTCTATATTTCACGCCTGTCTTAGCAGACTCTCTAAGGAGTGTTATAAGTCGGCATTATGGTCGTCTGCCCTTGTACCACGATCCTACCATACCCCTCTAGCCTCAATCACGTCCGTACAGATGATCTTCAGTTTTAAAACTTTTATCTAGCTTCAGTCCCCGTGGACGTAGAACGGATCATCTTATATATCGACTGATGACGCGTTTCACACTCTATTTTGACCTCCATTCCGTTATGAATTTTCATCGCTTTCAGTCTCTACTCTGGATTTCGCTCCTCGTTCACTTTGCATTTCGTTTCCGTTACCGGTCACGGTTTCGATTCGGACGAAGCCGGGTCAAATACGAGCATCAACACACAAAATTGAGGCTATATGACACGGGGATAGTATGGCTTTTTATATGTGAAAATATAATTTTTAGAATCTGTTAGAGCACGAATATACAGATCATCCGAAGGCGAAATATTAATAATCTATTTTACTCGTGGAGATTTTTATTAGTGAAGGTATTTTTAGAATCGATCCAGTAGCTTGGTTCGCTGGTACAAATACGGAGAAGAAATAAAGTTTTTTTTTTCAGTAACTTTCCCGTTCGCGAGCACGGCGTATCGTCAGTTTCATAATAATCGGATGAATGGTTCAGGATGCATAAGAAAATGGACAAAATACATACCCGTTTTATATTATAATATATAACCTCATTTCCCCTCCATTTGTTGAATACGCAATTGGAAGGTGGAGGGAAGAATTGTCAACATTTTAATTTAATCCTATTAATGTTATAAATGTGAAAGCTTGCGTGTTTAATATAGCTTACACACCAGAATAATATATAGTCTTTAATTTATAAAGGAACTAAGTTTTGTTCACGACTTGTTTGAGTGATATTGTAACGAATTATTTTCTTATGCGATCGATTATCAGTTACAGCAATGTTCAAAAGAGGTCCAAGTTCTACAATGATGTGGCATAAGAATAGTATTACGTATGTTTTCAGTGTGAAAATATTCTTCTGATACCGAATTGAGGACGAGATCGAGATCAGGACTGCAGTTGGTGACTTGAGAGTAATTTAGACCTTTTTCAAACGGAAGTAGAAGTTTTCAGACGGAAGTTACATTCCCTTACCAATCTAAAATATGTATATATTTGTATATATTGTGTTGGTAACACTGCGGATATACTACTGTTGTACATTATTTACATGAATAATGTGGAACTAGCTAAAATATTATAACCCTCCATTTTGTTGCGGCTTAATATTTGTGATTACAGTGTTTATTTTAATGGACAATTATTATGAGAATTTTTTAAAAGACAAGTGTATTAAACAATATTTTGAAACATTATAAACAATTGTTGTTAAAAATTCTTATGACTGATTTGAAGGAAAATTTGACCTCTTCATCGGTAAATAAACGTAAATTAGCAAACTAATCACGACCCGCGGCCTAAAAGATGTAAGTTTTTAAGTACCAAAATTAAAAAGCTGATCAATAAATTTATAATTGCACCATTAAAATCAGTATTATATTATAATTAATAAAATATTTTTTCCAACTTTTTTACTATAGGTAAATTTTTCAGTTACACGTAAGTGGTTCGTCGTTAACTAGAATAACTAACTCCATTGCTTTTTATATGTAATTCTATGTACATATACAGGTACAAATTATATCTATAAAAATATTTTAATACGTCCAAGGGCTCTCACTAGTACGGAAAGGTCAAAATTGCATTATCAAAGAAAATAAATTATAAAACGACATACCTATTTATTTTATGATTAATCTTTTTTATGACATTTATGGTAAAAGTCGAAGAAGTTTTATTTCAACCAATGGAATTTTGCGGACATAGAGATGCACGTGTAGTCTACACCGACGTCTAATAACGTCGGTACAGTGTGTAAAAACCAGCAAAATTAACTGATAAAATAAATTATACCAACTAAGAAGATTAGAGAAATGCTATGGATTTTATTTTTGTCATTGGACCAAATATAGTTATTTTAAGTATATGTATAGATAAAAAATATGCAATTCTTACATTAAAGGATAAAATACTTATGAAATATTACATTAATTGAAACAATTAATATAACAATTTTATGTTAATTGAAAGTGTTGTTATTTTAACTATAGAATCAAATGTAACATTCGTACAAACAAAATTGATAAATGGCTTACAACAACTTACTATTCCATAATATTTCAAGCTCTGTATCATAACGAAAGAATGTTATTAACACAATGAAATAAAATCGGGAAGACTTGCCCAACACTTCGCAATATTTTTCTACTACATTTTAATTTTTATTTTATGATCGCTTTTCTAAGAAGTGAAACAAACACATTTGATTCCATGTGTTCATATATAAGTATGAAAATTTTTTAGCCAGTTAATCGTCCTTGGGTTTGTTCCATAGTAGGCTAGATGTATACCTCATTTACATCCGATCAGAAGTAAATCTATTAGCATTAAAGTCTATTAAATGTCACCTGTGCGACACCACCAATGTAGTTCTTCCAACGCAGGCTCTGTCGAGCGCAGCCTGCACCTGTTTCTCGGAGTGAGGATCCAGGGCTGAAGTCGCTTCATCTAAGAGTAAAATAGCGGGATCTCTCAGCAATGAACGCGCTATGGCTATGCGCTGTTTCTGTCCTCCGGACAGCGACGCCCCGCGTTCGCCTATCATCGTATCGTAGGCCTGGAATTATTTTTGTATGGACATCTTTATGACAAGGATGATGGATGATATTTGGCTAATTATTGAAAATTTGGCTAACTGTGAAACTGAAACTATTACTGTTGCATATAATATTCTAGAATGAACGCATTACAATAAAAGCAGTTTGAAATTATAAGTTACATAAATGATTACAAGTCACCACTATGAGAAATTAAAATGATACAAGTCAAAATTTTATAAAGTTAAAGAGTATCAAGTGACTCAAAGAAACAAACTTTTTAATTTGAAGAAGAACAAAATCGAATTTACTTTTGCAAGTCAATCTCTAAATTTAAAATGTTATTTAAGGAATTATAATTGAAATTTAGGTTTTATATTGTAAATTCTATGTTTTATGTCGGTTTGTCATCTCTTACATCAGATAAGTGCGTGATGAAATCGTGAGCGAATGCCATTTCAGCAACTTTTTGCACATTCTCCCTGGTGGCGTTTGGTGTGCCTATGGCGATATTTTCATGAATCGTGCCTCGGAAAAGTACGGGTTCTTGACCCACAACACCTGAACAACAAATAATTCCTGGTAAATATTACAGAAAAATACATTTTCATTATAAAAATTTGGGGCTCTTTTAGTATATTAATGTAACAACCATGTTCGTTTGTTATTAGTTATGACGTGACGGATTCATTTATCAAGTTATATTTTAATAACGTAACAATTTCCATAAATTTAATTTAAATAGTTACAATAGTATAGTGAAACTCGATTTCCAAGAAGTTCGGTCCTATCGATTTTGAGGTAGGAAATAACTCAACTTTCTATGCAAATACATAATCACTACACTTCCTACTCGTCATAAGAAATAAAGATGTTTGACTGTGCCTTGCATTCATGCAACTGTTTATACTTGACGGCTTTTCTTACAAGTATGAGAACCTACTGGCTATTCGACATCCGTATGCTTAATCTATATTCGCCTACGTTTTATGTTCTGTTTGCCTTGGTTTTTAATTATTTTTCTAAACTTTGCCTTTCACTAAAAGATTTCAAAAGAACACCGTCCGTCAAAACTAGGACATCCGGCGTTTGCGTCCGTCGTCGAGCCTACCTCTTCTATTTACCATGTGTTGGCACGACAGTCGATGGTACAGACCAAATGGTCATTCGTCCAAAGAGCGTTGTAGACGAGGTGAGAAGCGCTTTCGCACCTTTACAAAAGTACGGTAAAGTTTTGTATACGTTGTGAATTTATGTATGTCAAAACGTGGCCATAGCATTCTATGAAACTGAATGTACAAGATCTTAAATATAATGTGAAGAAAAATATTGTGTTTTTGTAAGAGTAAATCTTTCGACGCCTTAGTTTTTTGTGATCGTTTCAAATCATCTCAAGAGGTGGTGGTTGATCTTCAGTGATTGGAGAATTTTAAGGACCCATCAAATGGTTAGTGCCTTGTGGTCCGTACTAAAAAACCTCAGTTGCAGCACGTATTATATGTATATGCCTATTGACCAATATAAGTAATCAAATTACAATTCGTAGCTGTCCTCGTTTCCATCTCTAACTCTAATAATCACATCTCATTAACTACAAATAAATTCTCTTTTTTAATCAGTGAAGAAGTTCAAAGGGTCTCCCGGATTTCTAGCAAAAAAAATAAATTAGGGCACCTATTTCAAACGTTTCAATAATTAGTAAATAGCAATAACAATAAAATGGCTCTCCCTAAATTAAATTCGATAAACAACATACGAACAATTGGTATTCCAAATTGTAGCATAAATGAACACGTAATTATAATTTAGGTTATATAATGAGAATAATAATTACCACAAAAAGGCAAAACCTCTGGATTAGACTTTAATTTCGTTTTAGTAAACACTTTAATTAATAGCGTGTTATACTAACCTAGTGTAGCTCTAAGCCAAGACAAATTTAAATTTTTGATGTCTCGACCATCTATTTTGACGCTTCCCGATTGCGGGTCGTACAGTCTTTGAACCAACTGCAGAATCGTCGATTTGCCACATCCGGAGGATCCGACCAAAGCCACTGTTTCTCCCGGTTTCACTCTCAGTGATAACCCTTTGAGGATCTATCGGGAAATTAGAATTACGACATAATTAATTATTGAACAAGTTTAATTTAGGATCTAAAATAACACTTTAGACTTCTTCAAGCTTCAGTTTGATTTGGAGAACAATAAAAATGAAATAACTGCAAATTACGAACCACGTGTTAAATAGTACACAATTTGTGACAGTTATTATTACAATGATTTTTTTACAAAAGTACGCTTATACCTCGTATATACATAATATAATCACCTTGACATCCGGCCGAGAAGGATAGTTAAAGTATACATCGTCCAAGGCTATTTCGCCGCGGACTCGCGGCGGCGTCTCCCCGGAAGGAGACAATGAGTCTATCATCGGTATCCTTTCCAGGATCTTGTAAATATTAGTAGCCGCCGCTCGCGCAGCAGCGAAGGACTCCCCGTGGGGTACGCAGAGAGTGATGCTTTGAGTTGCCATATATATGTTGAACAGGATCTGGAAATTAGGAAATGATATATAATACAGAAATTCAAAATATCAAAAAAGAATGACTGTTGTAGTAAGCGATAAAATGTCATTTATTGAATACATTCTTCATTGTGATACAAAAAATTGTACGGCACAAAAATTAAAACCATTATCCTTTTAATATCGCCTTCACGTCTTGATGGACCAGCTAAAATAAGTGAATTTCAGTTAAAATCTATTTTGAGGCACGAAGTAGTTTTTTCTGATTTACAATAAATATTGCTTATTTTCATGACTGCCAACTCGCAATTGTTCATTGTAATTAATCGCATAGTTAAATTAATTCTATCTGCGGATTGCACCATAAAGACGTTTGCCTGCAATGTGCATTAACATGCAGCATACACGCACTTACCCTCGAATCGGCTTCTCCACTACGAATCTCTATCCCAAGAATTGAATATTGATTCGAGAGGATTGATAGATATCGAACAACTAAGCAAGTGTTATTTTTTTTATAATTATTTTAGTCCACTAATCGTTATAATGATAATATCTACGTACAAACCGGACAGGACAAACCGGACGTTGTTTTGAAACAAGATACAAATAATACACTTTGCCCACTAAAAATAATAAATCAGATAGACCCCATTTTGCTAAACGTTTGAGAGAAACTGGTCATAAGCTCAATAACGATCACAAGTTCGATGTTTTGCGTGTATGTGAGAAGGGGTTATGTTTAAAAGTTTTTGAATCCTTCGAAATTTTAAAACATAAAGATAATAATAATATGCTCAGTGACCAAATTAACATTTATAAATGGCCATTATTGGACGCTTGCCTGTATCTATTTTGGTAATGGTTGGTGACAGTTAGTCTGTGACATTTCACAGGCATGTTTATTAGTGGTGGTCTGTGGCTGCTAGTAAGGATGCTTTCGTCACTCTTTGAGTATTGCATGACAACGATTCACTTAACGAGGTCTTGTCGGTTGTTTTAACACTTCTTACACCTTGGGAGATGTGATTGTCTGCAGTTTCCTAAAGATGTGCCTAGTTGGTATGAAACGTACGTAGAAATTGTAATTATAACGATTAGTGGACTAAGATAATTATATTAAAAAAAAATATTAACACTTGCTCAGGTGTTTGATATCTATCAAACCTCTCGAATCAACATTCAATTCTTTGGATAGAGATTCGTAGTGGAGAGGCAGATTCGAGGGTCAGCGGCTGGCTTGAATGCTGCATATGAATGCATGTTGCAGGCAAGCGTCTATTATAGATTTCCGCCAATTAACACCTCACACTTTACAAGATTGCACTATAAGTACAAACGTAATTCGTAAATAGGTTTGACAGATTGTCCATACTTTATCTGTCAAATTTTATGGATTATTTTTACTTTTAATGCAACTCACAGTAAGTGTCAACCCATTTTTGTCTGTTGTGTTACAATTCAGACTATAAAATAGAGAAAGTACGAGTCACTCCAAAATTATTGAGATACAGAAAACTACATAAGACGCAACAGATTTACATATGATCAAAGTAGTCTTCTACGGCATCAAAAACTTCTGTTGATGAATTTTGCACAAACGGAAAGCATTGCGCCAGTCGTTTTAGAAATAACGTCAAAATATTCAGTAATAGTGGAGTTTATCTCTTCTGATATGAAACGACGACATTGAAATTTTTTTATATTTAAAACATAAAAATTGGATTTCAATGGATTTCACAAATAATGTACTTCTGACTAACACGGCATATGTAACTTTTTTATTGCAGGTATATTTTTCATGAGGGTTGGCTATAGATCATCTTCTTGAACCCATTTCTTTCTTTCCTTAAGAACCCAGAACTTTCCTGACGTTTGGGCAAGCCATAAAAGGGAATTTACGTTTCGTCACCTGTTAGAATTTTAGATATCACAGGGTGCTTGTCTTTACTCAATAACTTTAATGCATGTCGGCTAATCTTTACACGCTTGGATTTTCGATGCTGTGTAAGGCGATGTGGAATCCGACGAAAAACAATCTTTTCATTTTTAATCAATCATGCGTAGTAGGTACATCGATTGTCATCCTTTATCAATTTGTAAACATGGGCGACATTATCTGTCGTGATTGTTGAAACATGCTGTCCCATAAGTTCTTCATTTTTAACTGAGTTGTATTCATTACGAAATTTTCTAAGCAAACAAAGTGGCTCAAGATAGCGATCAATTGTTAAACGCTGACTGTAACCGCTAAACACATTGCTCTCCGCATATATTATCTTTAAAATTGTGGTAAATATTATGTCGTCAGTGTTCATGTTTTACATACATTACTCGTTTCACAGAAACACACTTTGTGACATCTAAGTTTAAAAATGCGGGAAGTGATAACTACGCGCACTTCCGTAGTGAAGCCCACTTTCACGTATGCACAATCATAACCCCGGGAAAACAGGTGTTTGAAATAAAATATGAATTCAGACGTGTGATGTTAATTAATGTCGATCTAAGTTTGCAATCGTCTTGTTTTATCAATCAATAATGTAATTTAATGAACTAATTATGGCCAACAAAATTATTTACCTTCAACAGGAAAATTTTATGTGTTTTAACCTAATTACCTATTTTTTAATTAAATTAAAAAGTATGCTGTTACTGTCTACTAATAACAGTATATTTTTTTGTAACATATATAAATACATTACAAATGCCCTGAAATGGAAGCATGAGACTCAAGGAATGTGCTGCAGTAGTGGCAAAGTCCAACTTCCTAAGCTTGGATCCTATCCCGAACCTTTACACAGTCTACTGACTCATCAGGATCAACTGTCAGAACATTTTCTGAAGAATGCCCGTAAGTACAACGGATGTTTTCAGATGACATCTTTTGGAGCTAAAAAGGTAAGAGAAGGAAATTTTATGCCAAATTTCAAAGTTCAAGGACAGGTTTATCACAGAATAGGCAGCTTGATGTCCGAACCTAACCAGAAGCCTTCTTTTCTTCAAATATACTTTGTTGGTGATGAAAATCAAGAAAAAGACATCCGTTGTGGAATTTATCCGGACGTTTATCCAGACTTAGTTCACCAACTGCAGCTGATGCTACATGAGCATAACAAATATCTTCAGGATTTTAAGGCTGCAGTACATTCAATTCATAATAATCAAAAAGACTTCAAAGTAATAATTAATGCTGATAGAAAACCGTCTGAAGAACATTAGAGCCGATTTAATGCTCCTCAGGCAAAAGAAGTTGCTGTTCTTATTGTCCGTCAGAATTTCGAAAAAAGAGATATTGTTCTTCGCAGTAGAGATAACAAATTGATGAGAATCAGTGAAACACACCACGCTCATATGATGCTTTACAATATCCTTTAATGTTCTGTTATGGAGAAGATGGCTATCACATTAATGTATTCAAATATGATGAGACGACTAAATTAGCTCTCGATAAGACAGTATCTGCGTCAGAATTTTACAGCTTTAGGATTATGGAGCGTGAGGGCGAAGTGTGTTATTTATTGCGATTCCGTAATCTTTTAAATCAATTTTTAGTTGATATGTATGCAAAAATTGAGACTGAGAGACTTAACTGGATTCGTAATAATCAAAAAACACTGAGAAGTGATGAATACGTTCACTTGAAAGATGCTTTATCAAAAAATGATGAACAGTTATCAACGATGGGAAAAATGGTTGTGCTACCTTCTTCTTTCACTGGTGGACCCCGTTATATGCATGAGCGAACTCAGGATGCAATGGCATATGTGCGTCATTATGGACGGCCAGATTTATTTATCACATTCACCTGCAATCCTAAGTGGCCGGAAATAACAGAGCTTTTGAGTGAAGGACAACAATCTCATGATAGACATGACATCGTAGCGAGGGTTTTCAATGTGAAAGTAAAACATATGATGAAACTTCTTACAGTAGGTCGTATCTTTGGAGAAAAAAGGTGTCACATGTACACCATAGAATGGCAAAAACGTGGACTCCCTCATTTCCATATTCTATTGTGGTTAAAAGAGAAAATAAGACCAGAGTCTATTGACCAAATTATCTGCGCGGAGTTACCCGATCCAGAACTAAATCCAGACCTTTATCAAATTATCAAGACAACTATGGTTCACGGTCCATGTGGATCTTTCAATTCAAAATCACCCTGTATGGTTGATGGTAGTGTACAAAAATACCCAAGGTATTTTTAAAAGAAACTCAAACAGGAGAAGACGGATATCCTAAGTATCGTAGACGATCTCCAACAGACGGTGGAAGAACCTTTAAGCTCAACGAAATTGACAACCGATGGATAGTGCCGTACAATCCCGTACTGTCCCGTCCATTCGGGACTCATATTAATGTTGAGAGTTGTAACTCTGTTAAATCCATAAAATACATCTGTAAGTATGTAAATAAAGGATCTGACCAAGCAGCATTTATCGTTGAAGATTTGGATGAGGTGACGAAGTACCAAGCGGGACGTTACATCAGTAGCTCAGAAGCAGTCTGGCGAATATTTCGTTTTCCTATTCATGACAGGTTTCCGTCAGTGATGCATCTTGCTGTACATCTTGAAAACGGTCAAAGAGTTTATTTTACAGAAAAAGATGTGATTGATAAAGTACTTAATCCTCCAAAAACAACCCTAATGGCTTTTTTTGAGCTTTGTCAAGTTGATGACTTTGCAAAATCTCTTTTGTACGTTGAAGTTCCAACTTATTACGTATGGAAAAATAACCGCTTCGAAAGAAGAAAAAAAGGTAAAGATGTTCCAGGTTATTTAGGAGTCAAGAAAGATCAAGTTTTAGATAGAGTTTATACCGTGCATCCTGGAAATACTGAATGTTATTACCTGCGTCTTCTCTTAAATGAGATTCGAGGTCCTACATCATTTTCTGCTTTGGAAAACTGTTGATGGAGTAATTCATCCAACATTTCAAGCAGCACGTAGAGCACTTGGTCTCTTCGAAGATGATGCTAATTGGGATCGCACTTTGGAGGAAGCTTGCGTCACTGATTCTCCTTACAAAATCCGTGAGCTGTTTGCCATTATGTTAGTTTTTTGTCAAGTTGGAGATCCACTAAAGTTATGGGAGAAATACCGAGACAATTTTTCGGAAGATATTAGAAGAGAGGTAGAACGAAAAGGTGAAGATGCCAAGCTGGTGATTGACATTATTTACAACAAATGCCTTATTCTTCTTGAGGATATTATTATATCAATGTCGGGAAAAACACTTAGTCAGTTTGGTCTCCATTCTCCATCACGAAAAGAAGGATCTATTATCATGAATCGTCAATACCGTTGTGAATTGGCTTATGACACCAAATATTTAACCAAAGTTGTAACTGAAAATATTCCTAAATTAAATCCAGAACAGAAAGAAGTCTATAATGAAATTGTAAATTCGATAATTTCGGATTCTGGGCAGTTATACTTTCTAGATGCACCAGGTGGCACTGGAAAAACGTTTTTAATCAATTTACTGCTCGCGAAAATCAAAGTGATAAAAACATTGCTATAGCCGTCGCTTCTTCAGGAATTGCTGCGACTTTGATTGACGGAGGCAAAACAGCTCACTCTGCTTTTAAATTACCTCTCAATTTAGGTTATTCTGAGTCTCCACTTTGTAACATCACTAAACAAAGCGATATGGCTCATGTACTAAGAAATGCAAAAATTATTATCTGGGATGAGTGCACAATGGCTCACAAAAAAGGTATTGAAGCTCTAAATAGAATGCTACAGGACATTCGAGGTTTCAATCGACTTATGGGTGGCGTAACTGTTCTCTTGGCTGGTGACTTCAGACAAACCTTGCCTGTTGTGCCACGAGGAACACGCGCTGATGAAATTAAAGCCTGTATTAAATCATCCATTTTATGGTCTTTAGTCAAAGTTCTATCTTTGACTATTAATATGCGTGTTCAACTTCTGCAAAATCAGAAAGGTGGAGAGTTTTCAAAAATACTGATCGATATAGGCAAGGGTAAGATCCCAGAAGAAGATGGAAAAATAAATATTTCCTGCCTTCATTGTGATATTGTCCCAGATTTAATCAACTTGACTGACAAAATATACCCGAATATTGCCAAGGCTGGAGAAAATTGCAGTTCTTGGTTAAAGGAAAGACAATTCTTACTCCAACTAATGAACAAGCCAATTCTATCAATAACTTTTGCTGGAGAAAATGCCAACTGAGCAAGTAAGATATGAATCAGTGGACACAGTCATGAAGGACGAAGAAGCTGTCCACTATCCTGTGAGTTCTTATATACTCTTGATCCACCAGGAATACCTCCTCATGTTCTTCACCTCAAGATTGGCACTCCAATAATGTTGCTCCGAAATTTAAATCCACCAAAATTATGCAATGGAACTAGGCTTCAGTTCAAAACCTTACACAAAAATGTTATTGAGGCCACGATTTTCATCGGAAAATATGAAGGAGAGACTGTATTCATTCCAAGAATTCCTTTGATTCCATCAGATTACCACTTTGAATTCAAACGTCTGCAATTTCCTATTAAAGTTTGTTATGCCATGACAATTAATAAGGCACAAGGGCAGAGTTTGAAGATAGCTGGTATTGATTTAAGAAGTGATTGTTTCTCTCATGGTCAACTTTACGTGGCATGTTCAGAGTAAATTCACCTGACAGCTTAGTCATTCTTCAACCTATTGGAAAAACCAAAACGTCGTGTACAAAGAAATTTTGAGTATTAATGCCCACTTAGCCATTTGTGGGTAGAATTTAGTAACATGCGTTCTTGGTAATTTTTAACTACCAAAAGAATATTCTGGCTAAGTCTTAATACCTATAAGAGGTACATATTGAAAATATGAATTGTTTTATCGCCCCGTAACCTCCCTTGCGGGTGGAATTTCGTGAAGTTCGCTCTTAATAAATTTTATGCAGCAAGAAAACAAAACTTAATATTTCTCGTGCCTGCAGGCATGTATTTTACGCCACGCGAAGCGGGCGGGGGACAGCTAGTATACGATATAACGCGAGGCTTGTCACCACGATAGAGTCTACAATTCTTTAGAGATCTTAATTAAACTCAACAGACATGTTCTATAGACGATTACAAAGGCCGAGTCCACATTTGAGCCAAATCGGTCAACTAGTTTAGTAATTACAGCATATTAAAATTTTGAAAATCCAAAAATTACATATGTCATATAAATTACGTATGAAAATAAAATGATCTTCCATTTCGGCTGCCAAATGGCCTTTTTAATTGTAAAAATTCGACTATTTTTAAGACACCGCTAGCTATCAATACAGAAAAATTGCACTTACACTGAGAATATCGCCGACGACGTATCTGCGCTGGTCCACGGGCAGGTACAAGTCGTTGACGACGAGCCGGGTCCCGTACGCCAGGCCAATGGTGTTCAGTGAGTACGTGAGCACCCAACTGAAGCCGGTGCCGATGCCGGTGTAGATGCTGCGGTGTCGGCCGTAACGTTCGGCCGGCTCCAACAGGTGTTTGTACCTGATAAAGCGTCTCAGATACCGCGAAGCTATAAAGCACAGCGTGTACTGTATGAATGTGCTTAAAAAGGAGCTTTTTGCGATGATGATGAATTATGATATACGTTTTTCTTGTACCTTTGCGTAGAAGAGAAAGTATGTCATTTTTGAATTCAAAGGCAGGTGATGCCATTGGTTTTTTATGCCGTTGTCGCATTTGTATAGTTTCCAATTAGCATATGGAAAAAAATAATGTTAAGATATCATTCGCATTAGTAAATACATTTGTTCAAACTTATGGACAAATATAAAATAATGGTTATATTAAGACGAAAGGACAGAAAATAATTGAAAGTGAATGAATTTTTATTGTTTTGAAATATCAAAGGAGTGCAGCTCCCTAAAAGTTTCTTTTCAAAGCAAAGTTTCTAAGTGAAAAATCGGGAAATTGTGGTTAATCAAGGCATAATGTACTAAGTTTTATATGTCGGATTTTACATCATTTTTTTGCAATCAAAACTTAAAAATTATCGAAGTCGAATATTAGCAAGCAACTGTTAGAAGACATTTCGGAACGATACTTAAATCCAATATCAACGTTAAGAGTGATAAGGTCGTTAAATTAAATTTACATTTTTTTTCTTCATATAAAATGGTTATTAATTTTATTTTAAAGGCTTATTAAATTTTTCAAACCAGAATTGGGTTTAAGTATCAATTGAATGTGATAGTTTTAGAATTACAATATCAGGTAGTTTTTTTTTTATATATAGATGTTAAGATATTTCGCAATGGGCCTATTAGAATTCTAGAGAATTAGACAAACAAAGATAAAGAAACGCAGACTACAGTTTATTAAAATATAATTCGTTAGAATGATCCGAGATTCAAAATGAATAATTAAACAAACGGGTCACATGAGTCATTTTTACTTTAAAAGCTTTTTCAGTAAATTTCATATTACCACACTGGATTTTTTTTAGTTACGGAATTTCTGTTACACCCATTTTTTTCTTTTTATCAAGTCTTTCGAACCGATTTTGATTTGCAGATATTTAACATGTACAAAGTGCGACTGTTTATGATTTTGAGTATTATGTGATGTATCCAAACCAATATTTTTAACGAATTAACAGAGTGATAAAGAATACTTTATCACCCGGTGTAACTCCTATTATGAAAGGTTATCAATGGATCTATATCAATTCTAAAATAGATTTTGCTTGAACCCTATCTACCAGAACATATATAAGTATTATTTTTAAATAAGTCATTTCATTTTTAAATCCCCATCATTTTAAAATAAGTTATTGCTTGAAATATATTTTGGACTGCTTGGGACTATAGACTCACAATGATAACTAATCTGAATAATTCGTACTGTATTTGAATTCTTATCTTGAAAATCATGCATTGATTTATCAAAATTGAATTGAATGTGAATTTAGTTTTTTTTGCATGTGCCGCTTTTATAAGGTCTAAGTCGATCGTGAAATTAGAATTGGAAGCGAAAGCTGAACCGCAATTATAACCCAAGAGAAAAGCGAAAATTTTGAAAGACTACTTTCTCTCTCTACGTAGGCAAAGTCACGCGCACAGCATAGTAGGATATAAAGAATCATTTACTTGCTGACCATAGACTACTTTTAAAAGCTAAATCGGATAAAATTACGCAAAACAAGAATATTCTTATTTTCAAAGATTGAACTAATTGCCAAAATTTTGGCAAATGGAAGGTGTACTTGACGATCAAAATATTTGTTATGTTTTACGGCGTTACTTAGTAATGCCATAGCAATTAATGCAGGAAATATATGTTTACATTTCTACACGTGCTTGTGACTGTGACTACATATAATGCGACTTTTAAAGAAGGTTTATAATTCTCTTTACAGTTCTACGATTGCCGAATCACATTCCATTTTGTGAGTGTTCTAAAATCACAATAAGTGTTTAAATCCTGTTTAGCATTCCGCTATTCAAACAGCCAACCTCTTCACTTCCGTGTCTTCGCCGCCAAAGGCCACGACGGTTCGTATGGACTTCAGCACCTCCTCGGCCTGTTTGCCGGCCATGCTGTAGCTGTCTAGTTCCCTCGCGGACGATTTGGCTTGATACTGTAAACGTTGCGTCAACGTGTAATAAAATGACTTTATCTAAATTAAAGAGAATCTTGTTTGTCAGACATTACGAACTTAGCAAAATAAATATTATTCAGTGATTTTCATTTATTCGATACACAATAACAGGGAAATAATAAGCAACGTTTGAAAATGATAAGGTAACAACCATTTTGATATTAGCTATTAATTGGATTATGAATAATTTGAGTATTATATGCAACCAAATATGATACTATTGTATTACATGTAACGTTGTATTAAATTGATTCGAGAAAATTTTTCAATTTTCTTAATCCCGACCATGAAATAAGTCAAACATCATAATAGCATTTTCTATAATCAAATGCTACAATCTAATGATGTTGCAGACAAATTATTGGCACGGGTTTGCATATTTGAACGATCAAAATTATGGATTGCTACATTTCAAAACGTTACGTTACCGAGAAAATTTCTGGTTTCAGACATCCTAATTGTAATATTCAGGACGAGGTGAATGATTTGAAATCCATTGAACTCACGTTAGACAGCAACACTGAAGCGGCGATAGAGAAGGGCACGACGGTGAGACAGGCTAGAGTCAACTCCCAGCCCAGCGGGAAGGCGATGCAGATGTTTATGACCGCCGTACCCACCAGGTTGCCCACTATTGCCAGTTTGTCGCCCATGCCTTCTTTCAATTTCACTAGATCGCTGTACAGGAGAACAATTTATAAAAGGGAACAATATTAAAGTCGAAGATTCCTGCTTTGGTGTGATTACTGATAAACTTACTATTGGAATGGCTTTTTATTTATATACTTACATAAATAATGTTAACTTTCAAATACGGAATTCAATTGTTGCACATAAAAGGCATTACAAAGGTATTTTCTTTTACGAATTATATTTTCTTTTGTTGATTTTGAAATCGTTGCCCGTATCTAATGCATGAGTGGTGTCAAATTTTATAAAATTTAATTTTATTTAAGACGTTAATATAGATGCCATTTACAACCGTTATAGTCATTATTACTAAGAACTCGTACCTATTCCCCAAAGGGTGATCAGAGACCACAGATCTCCTACTTGAAATTATAACTTTCATATACAAGTTATCAACGATATTGAGGAGACTTATGATGGGATAAGTTCAGAAAACTCACAATGAGTATTTCCCTTTGTATAGGAAATTCACATTCACGGGTCTGTACGAATCAATACGTAGTCACAATTAAATCCTGTAATACCCACAAAAGAAAGCTTTCAAAGAAAACCTTTTCAAGCAAATTTATAAAACAAAATTGCACATTATTGTTTTCTGACAAATTTAGCAATCCCTTTTGAGTTTTCAAACTATATTAATTTTGTCAACAAAGAAAAACCCTAGTCACAAACATCTGAAAATTGTAAACAGAACAGAATAAATAAAGACAAAATTGAAATAATTGAACACATGGAGGAATTTACATCTTTGGATGAATAACATTCTTTTGAAAATATATGAATGGGATCTCAGCCTTTTCAATAAACATCTAGACTCTGCTGTTATATTTCTATTCATTGATGAGTTGTTTATGTAGTAATTTGTTTGTTGCAAAGCATACACATGTTTATTATATTAATATGCGAAATGTGACGTTAAACGTTAATCATATACTAAAGAATCTACGTTTCCGAATCTATTTAGGATGCGTATAAAGATAAGGTGAGACGGGGAAACGTATGAATTGAACTTCACGGATTACAAGTCAAACAGCATAATCTCTTTTTAGCGCGCTAATAGATTTACGACAGCAATCGTAATCAGCTGTTTGCCTTCTCTGTAACTTCATGCGCCACATTAGCTAATGTTGTGTAACATTTGTCGTGAATTTTGTACATTCGACATACAAGGAAGTTCCCCGTCATCTTTCGAACTGTAAGTAATTTTTATGGGGTTGTAAAATGATTGTAGCGTGATAGGCGAATTTCCTTCGGTATATCCATACTCACTCAGACATTCTCGAGGCGAGGTTCATGCTCGTATCGGTGTCGAAATAGCTCATGTCCTGTCTCAGCACGGCTTGCAAGAACATTATTCGTATTCGGATATCTAGAAAATATTGTTGCGTCACTATATATCATTTTAGGTAAAGCCTCTAGTCTAGCAACGAGCACACAGTATACTGTATAACATAGAATAGCAATAACGTGCAACTGTTATCTCGTGGTCTTACAATAGGTTAATTATTTTCAAGCTAGATTATGCTTTTACTAACTTTATACTAACCTGAAACCGCGTTACTGCTGTATATAGTTTAAAGACATTCTCAAATAAGACAGCATATTTCAATGAAATCGGATTTAAATACGTTCAACCATTTTAAAGTTTAACGCTGTATTTAGTTAGACAAACAGAAAACAAAGGTTTTGCTTTTATGCTGAATAATAATTTCAATTTTAAAGGGTTTGCGTTTACAATATATTCAGCTATTAAGTTTTATTTGTCTATTTATGTATTCAAAATTAATCATAAATGACGATTTTCGGAAATTGAAGTGTACATTTCATTTAACAATTGGTTCAAGCAACAAAAAGCAAAGGAAAATCATGTATTCTATTTGCTTATATAATTTTAATATAACATGATAATCGAATTTCATTCAAGGAATGTTGAGACTTTCTACTGTATGAATATGTAATACATTTGTAGGAAGGACTGTCGGGTTTCCATATTAAAAATATTTGCCAAAAACTAAATGACTACGATGTAGGGAGTGTAATGGAATACAATAATTTTAAAAATTTTGTGTGAATACGCTGTATTTCAAACCTACTAAATGAATTTCAATACGATATTTTTCATAGAATTTTCACAAGTAACTTGAGCGCAGTTTGGGGCAACATATATATTTTGTTTTACCAAAAACAGCTTATATAAGCTCAGTATAAAGCACGTCAAAAAACAAAATTCAACGCATACAATGTTGCGGGCGCAGCTAATTTATCATAAATATTGATTTATTGTTTAATCAACTAATGAGAGAAGACAGATTTACAAAGTTATCATGTTTAAAATCATGGTAATGTTTCATATAGGTTTGAGCAGATTAACGATTTCAATTGAATTGTTTTCCAAAAGATTTTCTGTGTTCTCTCAAGGGACCACATTAAAATTTAGTGCATTATTTACTTTTAATAAACAATTTAACCCCCCACGAACCGGTGTCACTTGCGACGTAAAGAAATTAATAACTGAACCATGTAGGCGACCTCGTGAACAACTCGCTCCAATAAAAGCAAGGCCGTTTGTTTATTAAGACAATTTGTTGTTTGTACGCAAACAAATATCTGTATACGACATTGAATTGAAATGATTACTAGTAAAAATTGATTTTCGTTTATAACACTGTCTCAAAAACATGTTGATAAATGTTTTAAAGTGTAATTGATTATTGTGAGAGTTTAAAATATTTTGGTTTAAGTCGATAATGAAATTTTGAAATCTTTGATATCCGTGCTTTTAGGAATGGCGGATTTTTATAATATCATTATAAAAAAACAGGATAATAAAATCTAGAATTAAAGCAATGTTCGAGCAAGAAACTTCAGTTTTGAAAAGTCAGTTTTTATAAATATAAAGAGTACATACAGTACAACTCACGAAACTTTGCCGCTCTGAATTGACAGCGAACGATGTAATGCGCAGGTTCACCTCTCCCCAACCCTTCGTTCTTCTCTATCGCGTGCCGATTTTACGCCATTGCGATGCTTTCGTGAATAACTTCGCAGCGGCAGAGTTTCGAGCGTTGTATTGTACATTCCATGAATAACATGAGCCAAAGACAGTGAAAAAATACTGTGCCGAAACGGAATTTTTAAACTGAAAATATCGTTTCTGTTGCCAGTGATAAATGTAGTAAGCAACGATGGGTCGTTTAGGATTGTCTATGAAGCATAGATGTTCGCCGATTATACCGTCTTTGACTGCTCTATCATGCTTGGGTTGCATCACCATGCTTAAAAACCTGTCAAGTTGTAAAATAATGATAATTTATTGCAATCTCAATAATTAATATTGAAATGGAAATCCTTTTAAATTTATTATGTTCGATGATGTCGTATAGTTGTATTTGTACATGGGCGCCGGTGCAAATTTTCAGGGGGGTGCATATTAATGCTATAAGTTTTATTTTTTTGTGCATTTTCTTCCTAAATAGCAAAAACCAAGAGGGTGCAAATACACCCTCTCGTACCCCCTGACGGTGCTCATGTACTCGTAATTGTATAATTCTTTTTGTAAGTGATGACCGCCGCTCATGAATACATGCAATCCCAAAGGAATCATCAGTGTGCCTACGGCCTTTCGAGAAGGAATAGGATATATGCTGGTCGGGAGAATGAGCTGATTTGGGGGAGAGTGGACCACCAGAAATCGCAATCACAGCGGAAACTGCAACTTCACGTCTTGTGAGGTATCGTATCTCAGCGGTCGAGTCGGCCCATTTTCGTGACTAAATTGTCAAAGCTAATAACCTTTAAACTTTTGCATCATCGGCTGATGAAGTGTCATATGCTATGCACTGTGCACGCTATGCATAGAGTTGTGTATAGCCTTTCTACTTATGTTAATGATTATTAATATAGGTATGATCACGGTATGATTGGACCCGCTAATATAAATATTTATCTATTGTAACACGTCATGCCGAATACAATAATACAACTATCGAACATCGCACAGTCCAAACGATGACGGAAATCTTGTTATGGTTTGTGAATTACATCTGTGTACGTTTTACCGGTGCGTTACATTTCAAACGTAGCAAGAACCACGGTCACGCCACCTATACTGATCCTTTGAAACATTAAACCACCGACCTGTCTCAGCGAGCTCCAATTGAGAAGCAGCACAGACAGGATGCACAGCGTCACCGACACCAGTATGGAGGCCGTCATACCCAGGCCCATGGCGCGGCCGTCCTCCATGAGGGCGTCGTTGCTCTCGTTCACGTTCGGATTGGTCCTGCGGTGTGATCGAAAGTAATTAGTGACGGGTTCATTGTACGCTAACTAACAGCTGCGAAAGGTTAGTGATTGAGATACGTTTGTTGTCTCGTAGAAGCGATGGCACGGTTACTAAAATACGTATCACTAGGCTTTTGCCCGCCGCTCCACCTGCGTGAACATAAAATGATGAAATGTTTTTTTGGATAGGGCTTACGTAAAATCCGTTCTTAGTGAGCGTCTACGTCCCGAAAAGAGTGACTGTGTTAAAGCTCAAGTCGATCGGACGTGTGCTTTAGAAGGTCTCATGATGAGTCAATCAGTCAGTCAGTCAGTGCTATTCCACTTACGCTTGTACAGATTTAGAAAACTGATTACAAATGCGTAGTTTTAGTGTCTCCTGTATCAGATTTTTAAAATGTTTTAAGTTATTTCTAAAAATACATTTAATGATGATCCAACGTTAAAATAATGAACCTACTTATTTTACGTTATTTATAGAAGAGAACTCTGAAAATGCACTATAAAAATTTCGAAGGTAAAATAAATACATTATTATTGTTTTATTTAAAACGTTTTGCAATTTAACATCTAAAACCGTTATCCTATAAATTAAGTTTAAAATTTATATTTTATAATATTCTTTTTTACATAAAATGGAAAAGGCTCCGATTTACGACTTTGGATTTTCCTAAGCATTAAATTATGATGCTTTACGTAATATGACCGTATACTTATACCCTATTACCATTATTTTACTTATCATTACAGCAAACAGTCATTACACATGCAACAATAGAAATTCAGTACACTTGGATACATAAATACAGATCTCAATTGTCAACACTAAAATATATGAATTTTGCAGTTTTAGAAAAAAAATTTTGCTAGGAGAAATTTAAATGGATTCTATTCAATATTTACAATTCATATAATTAGCAAATACAATGAAGAAGATATTGAGTGTTTTAAGGAACTAGTTGTATTTTGAATCATTCAGAAGATAGACAATAATAAAAATATAAACAAAAACAAACCCTTCTTTGCTTTATAATAAAGTGTTGTATAATGAGGTAAAAACAAAACTTTCAAGCTTTAAAAAATTATTGGAGAAACTTTCAAGACGATATATATTAAGAGTGTGCTCAGAAAGCAATCACATGAAGGTGACCATTCTCGGTGTAACTAAGAAGAGCTAATTGAATCGTTCTAGCAAGGGTCCCGAGCGCAGTTTTGAATATGATTATAATGATGAGGAAGAAGGGTCAACCAAACATTGAGTATTTTCAACAAAAGTATGCAGTCAAACTGAATGAAATGGATAAAATCATGTATTAGGGGGTTTTCAAATTTTTCAAAAACGACTTCCACGTTTATAATTGAGGAGTTTCATCTGGCCGTTTTTCAAAATTTTAAAGTGTTATACGTTTCAAAGTGTTATACGTTATATGGACGCGATACAATAAATCAAAAAGAAATTATGAAAGACCAAAGCGAAATATTTACGTGTGGTAAATTTCTTGATTGGGCTTAAAAAAAGCCCAATTTTTAGCACCTTCTACGCTATGAGGTTAAAGTGGTTCGTAAATGATAATTTTCTCTTATTTAGTATTCTTGGAAGACGAATAATATTTACTCTATAGATCTGTTTATCATTAAACTTATAATCTTATCAAACATATCTCCTTTTTCGTAAGAATGTAATGACGTGATATTGTATTGACTTATAATTGATTTCGTGAAGAGTAATATGCCAGTGCACTGATATCCCTCTAGAAATCATGACAATAACCGGAAGACTCGTTTTATAACTTTTTGTACCTTCAGGGTATACAACAAAATTTTCATTTCTTGTAAAGGTACTAATATCATGAATGTAAATAATACACAATAAGGGCTTAAATCTGATATTTGAGAGACACTTGAGCGTACTTTCCGAAAATGATTTTTACGTATATCCTCTTAACAATAAAACTTGGAATAATAATAATATAAAAATAATAAACTGATGTCCATTTCCCAAAAGAGTTGGTACAGACTATAGATTTTCACAAGGTACGACCTTTGCATGTCTCTCTTGCCTCACTGGCATTCATCAACCTCTTCATGCAAGCTCGTCGGTTTCGGGTGCTTAGAATTTGGCCCTTTTAATATGCCACCAACGTGGTTTATATAGGATTTTCTAGGGTAACCTTTATCGACCTTTCCATCACATATATTTGCTCTATAATTTTGTTTTGTCAGCCTAATTTCATTCATCTTATCCAGATAGTCAAATCACCTAACTAACTCTAGTCACTATATCTTCCTTAAAACAACACTGCTCTCTGACATTACTGTTCCTGAGCTTTTTCGCTAATATAAGATCTCATATGGGACAACAGATTGGTAGTTATCCCGATCTCATAGCGTTCGTTGTTGAGAATTTGAGTACAGGACTTCTGTTTTAGTAGTTTTATACATCACTCATAGCAAAAACTTGTGAATGCTAAAAGATTGGTGTCCACTGTACGACCACGAAAAAGGCAGATTCAAGGGAATAGAATTGAGCAACGCAAAATTATGTACATATAGCCAAAACAGCCAATATAAACAAGAACGTTTTGAAACATGAATGCATCGGTAGAAGGGCGACAAGGAGAAAACGCAATATCTTTATTTATGGACGACATCGTAGAGAAATAGTAGATAGCAAAAAATTGGACATATTTAGAGCACATATGAGTGCAAAATGAAATAATTACGTATATAAGTATTGATTGGGTCAGAATGAATATATTTTTGAAAAAAGCGGCATTTGTTGATGAGATGATTGCGAAAAAACTTGGCTGAAAATGGGCTTTTACAATATTTCTAGTCCCATGATAATATCGTAACAATTAGCGCTGTATTAAAAAGGTGATACTCACAACTGTCGACCTCCCCCGAAGGCTATCAAAAGCGGCAAGTAGCTGATGGTGGCGTTTATGTGTTTTCTCTCCACGAACGCAGTGCTCAACTCCCCGAATTGTACGAGACAGAACGTGATGCCGCCGCCGCTCAAGAACGCCAGCATGACGCCCAATACAGTCGCGCACAATTCCAAACATGTCGCGTATCGGAACTAAATAGGGAAATAAAAATATATCAACTGTTGGCAGGGAAGGAAGTCAGCGTATTGCTTTTTGTAAAGTTACATCTTGTATGTTATATTTAGTTGTTAATTACTTAATTTCTAGAAGATTGCGCAATTACTACCTCCAATTCTTAAATAAATAATTATTGTTTCTTTTATTGTTGTAAAAACTTCGTTAGAAGTTTTAATTTCTGATATGACAATCAATTTGAATATCCAAAGTAAACCGCTCCTGTATCACAGTTTTAAGTTTTAACTTCTGTCGACAGCCCTTATATTTATTTATGCCCTTATATTTATATTTATTCATATTTGCTTATGGTTCAGTACAATTTTAGATGTGATAATGTATTTATAGATTACGTATAACCAAATTAGTTGGTCCTTAAGCTACGAAGACTTGCGTTTAGGATTTTTATAAATTGCATTTTTTATTAATTTCAACACTCGAAAGATATACTTTACAGTGGCTAAGTGGTTAACAGCTTGACCTTCAAGCCACGAGGCAGTGGGTTCGATCCTGACGGAGGTGGGTCAACAGACCGATTCGATTTTAACTGGAGTCAAATTAAACCATTCGTGCCACGAAAAAAGCATTGGATCATTGGTCGCATCGACCGCTCTCGTTAACAGCCCTTAAGCTGAACTGGGCCATCGTGGAGGCCTTAAACTCCCAGCCCTTCGATCTGATATAAATAAATCATGGTGTTAAGTATGGTTGATAAAATTTCTATTGAAATATGTATTGTATGTGTGTGTTTTTAATGAGGCTCAACGATGGCCGAACTGACTTTCTGCTTAATAATTTGTCTACAACATATTCACCATATGAATAATCATCCACTTCGGTATGTAACATATATTACATGAATATACGTTTAATAACAAAGCATTTGTTAAAATGTTTAGGACACGACAAATATCCATACTTATAAATGCATAAGTGTCCTGTCTCTCTGTTAGGTTTTCAAGCCTAAGTGGCTTAAACGATTTTGATGAATTTTGATATATAGATAGATTAAACCTTGGAAAGGGAATGTAAGTTTATATGGAAGATTTAGCATTTTAAATGAATTTTAAATATTAAATGAAGGATTTAAAAATCTATGGGATTGAAGTTAAAACATACGATTTATTTAGGCGTTTGTAAGGAGAAAAAAATCATATTTGTGCTTTTAGTGAGAATAAGAAATAAATACTGTTTCAGTATTTGTCGGAGTTGGAGAGATCATTTGCATACCAGAACTGTGCTAAAAGCCACGGCGACGTAGCCCTGCGTGAAATATGTAGATCACTAACTATGTCTATCAGAACAAGTCGAACCGGGCGAAATCGAAATTGAGAATGGGACTAATGTGAGAATCGAGTGTGAAACTAAAATTAGAATCAAGAGTGTGACCAGAATTAGAATGATGTGCAGTATTAAGATCAGAATTGAAAGCGGTATCGAGAGCAGCAACAAAATCGGAATCTACTTAGATCGAGTCCGGGTTCGAAATTAAAGCGGGAACGCGATCAGAATCGGAAGTGAGACAGATTGGCGCAGAGAGCAGGAATGGGATTAGAATAGAGAACAGGATATCGATAGGGGTCATGATCAACAGCATGAACGGTCGACAAGAAAAATTAAGGGAATTCATTATATATCCACGTGGGCGGAACCGCGGGCGAAAGTTAGTAATTACATAGATGTTGTGCGGATACGAATCTGAATCTACTGGCTCTTATTAGGATTTACGAGTAAAGTTAGCCTACATATGTTGTTCAGACTTAACGATCAACTTGATAATGTCAAAATTTTGCCATTTCGTGACAGAGAGTTTTACAACCATTATTTTTCTAAAGTATGAAGTATTAACATCGGAAATTCTGTTATGATTTTAAATATTATTAATATTCAAATTATTAGTTTTTAAGGGCATACAATAATAGGGCATATAATAATTAAATTTATACATGTAGAATAACATATTATACAAAGATGTATCGAGTTTGTCTAAGTATAAATTTTTTTGCCGAAAAGAAAATGTTTTAAATTTCGGAGTAGAGAGAGGTGAGGGATGGTAAATATTTTATTTATGTCGGACTTTCAGTTTATTACGAAGATCGTGTGAGCTGGTTCGGTAACATATTTAATTAAACCAAAAAATATTAAGCACTTTTTACAAATTGAATAATATTCTATGTCATTGATAATACCCATATCAAACTCTATTAATTTTAACGCTCTCTTGGTGTTAGAAATTGCATTGCACAACCAACTTTGCTTGCTTGTTCTAATAAAATTGCTTGATCTAATAAAAAAAGTTCGAACTACTAATAAAAACATATTCGGATCACGATCTCCCGCTGTTATTTATATAAATATTTCAGCGAATAATCGCACTCCGTTAACTTTTCATTGCAATGAAGAATTAAAAAATACTTGAAGATATGTACTTTAAGCAATAACACGCTTCATGATCATAAACAAACATTTCATGCTCGCTTATGAGCCGTGCATGCCTCAATCATCAGTTTAAACTCGCATGTGTAGTCATAATACGTTGAATTGAAATTTATCGTAGCTCTAAAATAATACACACCGAAAAACACCTACCATCCAACGTTATTTAATTGATATGGAACACTTGAATCTATCGCCTAGAGCCTACCTTTGTATTGTAGTCACTTATTGGTTGTCGTTCAAAAATACAGTTAAGTAGCAATCAGTAGGATTACAGAAATATGTGGTCATTGAATAGGGTTAGTGTAACGATTGGTCGCTTTCGTTTCTTTGCCGCTTCTAGCTGTTTCTGAGTTCTGTTTCAAATGTCTGAAAGAAATGGTGCTACGAAAAGGTTATTGGCGGTATTATTTTTGGTGTCAATTTTTAAATTTAAGTGGGCAGCTAGTAAGTTTGGATGAAAACAGAAAAAGGTTTTCAAGACGTTGTAATAACGAATTCCGCTGGTTAATATATTGAACAAAAGTAATAAATTTACCATAAATGTGGGCTAAATCTGTTTGTAGTACAATGTACTATTATTTAATGTAAAGTCATTAGGGAGTTTCGTGTCAAAAAGTTTAAAAATTCATGCACATAAATTAGAATTTTACATTCAAAATATTTTTTATTATGTAATATATTTGTACGCTTTAAAAGCCCTGGACGTGCGGGAAAAAATGATTCATTTCTTTAAATGCAATTTTTTAAATAAAAAAAATAATAATCGAATTAGTATAAGTTATTGCTCATTGCAATGAAGTTTTGTTTAAAATTCGTGAAGGTTTTAAGATACTATTATGACATTAAGTAAGTGAAAGAAATCTAGGTAATAGCTGACAATGGATATATATTTTAAATGCATGTTACCATATAAGAAAGAGAATAACATAAAAATGATAAATTATAAAACTTACTATTCCAAAGAATGATGTAGTTGTAATTTCTTCCTCGGGTCTGAAAAGAAATAAACAAGAACAATTAAGAAAGATTTTGAACAGTGAGAAAATTGCGTACGCGAAGCACAAAAAATATAAAAGTACAATACTCCTGAAGACAACATCTACTTAAATGCATAAAAGGGATGAAAATAATTTTCTGTGACGTAAAGTACACATACATATACATATTAATTTTAAATATATTATATTTCTTTCATAAAAGCGCTATGCGTAAGTATAGAATATTAAAATATCGTTTCAATATTGCGCGATGAAAAGGTTTCGTACGAAATCATTTATTTGCTCATTATCGTCAATTCTTTGCTCAGTCCTGTATGTGCATATATTTTTTGAATGAAATTATCGTATCGGTTTCATGGATAATGGCCACGCGAAGCGATGTTTTCACAAAAAAATTCAATGTATAGTGCAATAATAAAATCGTACTCGTGATCAATCGGAGACAGTTTGTATCTTAATACATTCTTTGGAAAAAAAAAGGAAATTTTTAAGACCGAGGGCATTAAACACTATGTAAATATAAATAAAATCATGGCAGATATTACAATAATTAAAAGAAAAAAAGTAATAAGTAATAATATTGCTTACTTTTCAGGATGCTTTTCGGACTTTCTACGACCCATTTTAATTAAAATTTAGGGAGACATAGAAAAGGAGAAAAGTTAGATCCAGAAATTTATGAAATAGAATTCTGAAGACTTAAATGGGCGTCCCGCTCCACGCACTGCAGTACAGGGTGTTTCACTGAAGCGCGAGTCTGACGTCCAGTCTCTTGCGGCGCCGGAGCAGAAATATGTCAGTGGAGCCGCGATAGCGTTGTCTTATATTGCGAGCTTACAACAAGCATTAACTGTATCGTTGTGTGTATATCAATTCGTCGCGTCATTGTAGGAAACGTAGTCTGTTGGTTAGACGAGATTGAGATTATAAGACATGTTATTGTCATGGAAATGTCGTCATTTAAATGTAAACTTTTTGTATATAGACGGAAAGAAATGGCTCACTCGTGATTTGTGGTTGATTAAATATAACCCAGTGAGCTCCTCAATCTTAAAGTGAAAATCGCATCGTGATCGGTTCAGCCGTTCTATAGATACCCGGACAGACAGATAGAAAAAGTTCTGTCAAAAAACTTGTCCTAACAATTAAGAACACAACAAAAAGAATAAGCCATATCGGAGGAGTCGTTTTCAAGTTATGCGTTTACGAATAAACGGCAATTTTTTATTTATACAGAGGACTTGATTAAAATATTGGTAAATTCTTAGATTTGGTTATAGTTCTGTTGTTATTTTTGCGATCTTAAATGTTCTTAACTATTATCATGTAATAAGACGTGATGATGAGTAATGAGTAATTTGAGAATTATAAAATTTATAAGAATTTTTTGGATATTCGAATAATTGGAGGGTTGAACTTGAATAATGGAAATGAAATTGATATAAAAAATTGGGTGCGTGTACTTATGTACGCGCGTGAGAAGTTATACTTGTTCGGGAAGATATACAAACGAGCCCAAACTCGATGGGGTTGCGTTGTTTAATTACGGAGTTCCTATGGCCACCTTCCAGCTCCATCATCAGATCAGCTCTATGTCATAATAATATTGCATTGTCATGCGATTTATACATGCATGCAAAATTTCATTTAAATTTTAAAAATTAAATAAATAATTTTTTATTTTCTTATATTAAATGTATATAAATTCTCTCATTATTCGAAATTGAATTCTAAGGGGCAGCTTCAATCTGTTAATTTTGCGTCACACAATCTTAAAATTTCACTCTCATCATTTTTCATAACGCGCCTAAAGAAGTATAACTTCAAAAAATATTTAAATTTTTACCCGTTTCTTCTTATTTGATAGCTTATCATTTTAACTGATCTCTGAAATTCCAAGGATTTTTAAGATAGTATAAAAAGCATTTCGGATGAAATTTTTCAAACATAATTATCGACCTGATTTAAGCGTCGGCTTTTGTGTTCCATCTCGAATTGTATGACGTGTTGATAATTATTGAAATTTCTGAGAAGCATCAATGTTATTTGTGATATAGATTTTTCGCGTAGCGGAGACCCGCTATCGTATTTGTAGAAATGTGAACAGTCAGTATAAATTTTCGAGCTACTAATGGTTGAAAAATAAATAGGAAGTAGTAGTTGTAGTGAGCAATGCTGAAATGTCCTCGCCTATCTGCATGAAATGTATTTCTTTACTAAGAGTTCTGATCCGCGTTTAGTGCCTCTCTATAAAGACGCTAAATCGTAACGTAATTATTTCTTAAATTGGATCGCAACTATTTACGACGTATATAAACATGAAATTTTGCTAGTCAATCGACAAGTAAGAAATAATACAAAACCGATTCTATAAAAAATGCATAAATACTAAAATGAAGATAACATAGTATGAGTACTAAAAGTTTTTTCAATTAAATACTATTGAACTTAAACTTTATTGAATTTTTCAATTAAATGCTATGAATACTTCCAATTGAAAATTTTATATGTTGTAATGAAAAAACATTAATATTTTATAGCTGTTTCTAATAGGTCTTATGTTTGAGAAAGCAACATTCAATTCTATTTGACAAAATAGGGTTTTTGGCTTAGTGTAGCAGCCAAGTTCGTATTTTAACGTTAGGATTTTTTAATGGTACGATATCGTTGGGTGTCATTCACCGAGCGTTGTATATTGCATTGAATATCGATAACCATATGCAATTATAAGCATGAATTACTGCTACATACAGATCTGTCGCGTCAGGAACGTTCTCACGAATGGTCGATTTAACGGCGTCGACTGTACACATGTTCAATTAAATAATTGACGTTTCAATCTCCAAGACATAAAAAATAAATAAATTTATAAACAAGCATAGTATAAATAGTGTTTTAACAGTGATAACTCTTAATGTGGGAAATTCAGTGTTTACTCACGTGGGCCATAAAAATCTCGTCACGAGATTAGAATGAAAAAGATATTTCATCTTTGAGCTGTTAGCGGGCATTTCGTAGGGATCCACCTTACTCTTTATCTATGAAGTTTGCGATCATGAATACAGAAAATTATTTGTGGTGTATGATAGTTCTAATTATGTTTATAAGTAATATTTAAAAAGCAATGCGAATGTGTGCTTTAACTTTTACTTGCAACCGAAGTTTTTATTTATTTACCGTTTTGACACATCTTATGATTAAATTCAAAGTCAACAAGTCATGTTTCATTTTAATAGTATAGCCCCGAATAGTACAGCACTCGATATGAAAATAAGGAATTCATCCTATGCCCATCCAGAAGAAGCCGCGGACACGTATAGTTCTTGATAAAGTGATCATTATCTAGCATATTCAAAGTTTACGTATGAGATCGACTATTTCGGATTTGAATAGTTCTGGTTTAAACAAATGCGGAAACTGGGTGAAGATACTGTGAATTTTATTGAACGTCAATTTCGCTCTTAAAAATTCGATTTACTAATCGACCGATCACGGTCTAAATCGTAATCCCGATCGCTATCCCATTCACGATTCTGATTCCGCTCTCGCTTTCGATGCCAGTTTGTTTCATTCTCGAGTCCCGTAGCGGTTTGGATTTTGTCAATATCTTGGTCTAAATAGATTCCGATTCTGGTCCGGCTCCTGGCTTGGTATTCATCTCCATTCTGATCTCGGTATTGCTCCTTATTCCGATTCCGGTCGCATTCATGATTCCAAGTTTAGTTCCACATTAAATTTCGGTCCAGTCTCGTTCTCTATTTCGATCCCTACCGGTTTCGAATCTTAGTTCTCTCTCTCGCTTGCGATTTTGATTCTATTAGCAGTCATGGTTCCCATTTGGCCACAGACGGTGTAAAAGCTTGTGTCCAAATAAAATTCAGACTGTATTAATTGGGAACACCGTAGCATTTTATGAGTGATTTCTTTTTGTAAATTTTTAAAAACTGTTATAACATAAATATGTAGAGGAAACCAGAACGAAATATAATTTATTTTATTCAGGTAGGTTAATATTACTGATGAAATTTTTAGAATCTGCTCAGTAGTTCGGTACAATAGTACAATCGATTTAGTAGTGATAGGCAGAAAAATCGAGGGCAAATGCTAAAAACATATAATTAAAACTGTTACCTACGATCCTGTTACGGACGACGATATTATAAATTGAATAAACATTTATGTTATAGACGATGATATTATAAATTGTATAAATATAGAATTGTATTACGGACGATGATATTATAGATTGTATAAATATAAAATTAAATGTAAATATAGGCTTAGCTCACGCAGATTTATGTAAATAAGTATATGTGAGTGATAAGCGACCGTGTCCGTATAAGGCATTAATTTTGTAATAATACACATTATTATGTATAACGCATGATGGATGGGATCAAGCATTGTATCATCATCGCGTAAGTGAGACGGAAAATGATAGGTAGAGTGGGGATAGGCGGCGCGGACACCTAGGATTTGAATTCGAGGAAGACAATAAATATTTGATATAGTTATGTATTTAATTATCCCTTATAGATGAAAATCTACATATTCGGTTCATTAAGTCCTATAGGCTGTCAGTATGACCTGGGGATATGCTGAACAGATGTATCCATGCCGGTGGTAGCGGCCGGAATCGTATGGCTGTATGACTCGAAAATTAGGTGATTAGGCATTTAGGGCATACAACCAGCTCGCTACCACCCAAACGGGTGGATAAGGACCAAAGTTGAAGTAAAAAAACACGGGATAAACAACGCGGTGTCCGCCCGCTATATGATTATAGGCACTCTATATATATTACGGGCACGGTCTAGAGTTATAAGTGTTTGTTTTATTGTTTGTTTATTTGAATTGTTTTATTTGATTATTTGTATTGTAAATATGATAATAAAAATGACCACAGCTGAGATCCTGCGGGGAGATGGGGAACGCATTAAGCACCCATAGGCCGCTCGGAGGGAGGGGGAAACACCCCCGCCTATATAAACCGGAGCACTTTCGGAGTAATTTTCCCGACTCTCCCGTCACCCCCGTAGCCCGCGGTCCGATCAACACCGCCAAAGAGGCGATCAGTGGAACTCAGTCCGCCAAAATTTCTAGTGCCAAATCGACGCCCCCGCAAAGGCCAAACCCCACCATCCACCTACCTCCACGATAAGGGAAAATGGAATGCAGTCTCTGCTGAATGCAATAGACTGCACATCAACTATACCAGTGCGCGCAATACGCTGCACGGTATTAAGATAACGGTTGACTCCATATCGGGTTTCAGGAGCCTCAACACCCTCCTAATAAAGTCCAACTTTCACTTCCACACGTACGCGCTCAAAGAAGAGCGCAAAATCAAGACGGTACTGAGAAACATCCCGCTAGAGATTCCGACGGACTGCATTATATTAAGTCCGATTTAGAAAACCAAAACTACCCAGTTTTAGCGGTACACAGGATGAACCGTCGAGACGGCACAGAGATGGGCCTCGTCCTGGCAATACTGCATAAATCGGGTACTGCCAAAGACATATTTAAATTCTCTCTTAGAGTATGCGGCCTCAGCGGTATCACTGTAGAGGCCCCGTACAAAAGCGGCCCAGGGCAATGTTTCTGTTGCCAAATATACGGTCACGCAGCTCAAAATTGTTATACACAGCCCGCTGTGTCAAATGCCGCGAACCTCATGCGACAAAGGATGCAAACGCACCAAAGACTCTGGCGACATCTCAGAATGCGTAAATCATCCAGCCAGCTACATAGGCTGCCCAAAGCCCCCATTTTAAAAATACAACAGGTAATAAAAGGTACCAGCAAACCCTCCGCCCCAGCCATCAGCAACAAAACTTCCCTGCCCTGGCCGGGAAAACCCTGCGAGCAGCCAGTGATGTCACCCGCAGTATCGCGATCCCTCCCGTCACAAACGCATGGTTCAGAACACCCCCGAGGATCGAATCTGAACCGATTAAGGAGGCTATCCGAGAGCCCCCCAAGCCGGCCACAGCCAAACAGACGGCAACCTCTACCGGTCCACCCGGCGATGACATTCTCACTATTATGTCCGTGCTGAGAGTAGTAAAAAGCCCGGAGTTTATCCGATTGGCCACAGACTTCAGAAAAGCTAGGAGCGGGCAAGACTATCTAATGGTCATCCTACGCCATCAAGATTTGCTTAATAAACTTGAAAAAATATAATGGCAAACACACCCGGGTGCTCTGCCGTAATCTCGGTTGGACGCTATAAACCGAAATCTATTTCACTAATTTCATTTAACGCGCGCGGTCTCCAAAATAACATATTAGAGTTAGGAAAATGTGCGACAGAGTACTCAGCGGACGTAATCCTCGAACAGGAAACATTCCTAAAGCCAAACAGGCCGAGAGCCTGAAAACTAGCCAAATACATACAATTACGGAATGACAGACTAAGCGCTCCAAGAGGTGGTACCGCCGTGTACTACAAAAAGAAACTATATTGCTGTCCTGTAGATATCCCCCTACTAATAAACTTAGAAGCATCAGCGTGCAGATTGGCTATGACTGGGCACGGCGCTCTGATCATAGTATCAGTCTATCTGCCGCCCAAAAACCGTTGCTCCGAAGCGACATATAAACCCCACTCGCACTAGATGCCGTCATCCTCTTTGGCGACTTTAATAGCAAAAATATTGGTGCTGTAACACCACGAACGCCAGTGGACGAACGCTCGCTACCCTTGCCGAGGATCATGAGCTCGCCATCATCGCGCCCCCTACCCCAACACATCTCCCAGCCAACGTACGTCACAGACCAGAAATACTCGATCTCGCGGTACTAAAAGGCGTGGTACTAAATCTGAGCTCAATCGAGACACTTCACTGCCTCGGCTCAGACCATCTACCCGTACTGCTCAAACTAGACTCCTTCACCGGTGAAAAATAGACTATCGAAATCAAAACTATTATAGACTGGAAGCGAGTGTCGACCGTGCTTGTGGAAGTCGACACCCCTAATCTTAACGTTATTCCGGACGACATAGTATTCAACAACGATGTCGACACAGCCATAGGAGCTCTTCAACACATCAGACCAGTGGTCAAGCGATGCCAAAGGAAGGTTCCTGCGAACTCAGATCGCCGAGGCCTGTCCGCGGACATTCACGAACTGATAAGAGCTAAAAACGCAGCCCTGCGCCGCGCAAGCGCGTACCCTACACCCGAGTATAGGTTTCGAGCGCAAACCCTTCATTGCGAAGTGAAGACTCGCGTAAGAGAGGTCAAAACGATAACTGGAGCACGCAATGGAAGAAATCACTCCATCCACAAAGCCTATTGGGTTGTGGCCAAAGCGCTCAAATTCAACGTGTGGTGGCCATGCCTGCCCTCAAAAACCGGATCGTTCGATGACCAGGAAAAAGCTGAGTATATCGCTGACAGTATCGAACTCCAATGTTCGCTTGACCCCCCCACCTCGAGCACGGAAACCGTGACGAAACGAAATCCCCTGGTGGTCTTCGTTACCACCCAAAAACGATCTACCGTCGGTCTCGGCAGACGAGGTCCAAAACTCATTAAAGAGTTAAAACCCAGAAAGGCACCGGGCCTATACGGAGTAAACAATAAAGCAATTAAGTGCTTTTCTGCGCCACTACTGGCGCTGCTGGACGCAATTTTTAATGTTTGCATTTAAAGTTGTCACTTTCCCGAGGTGTGGAAAGAAGTTGTCATTATCGGAATTCCGAAACCGGGGAAACCTCGCGACCTCCCCACCAGCTATAGGCCGATCAGCCTCCTGAGCGGTCTAGGCAAACTATTCGAGAAAGTTCTCGAATCACGATTCAGTGATCACCTGCTAGGAAATGGCCTGATCATCAACGAACAGTTCGGATTCAGATCAAATCACTTCTGCCCCCAACAAGCCCTCCGACTAGTGGAACACATCTCGGAGGGCTTCAAATGCAAATGTAAAACCGTAGCGGTCTTCTTCGATGTCGCAAAGGCATTCGACAAAGTTTGGCACGCAGGCCTAATTTACAAACTCCACTTGCTACAAGTCTCAGATCGTCTCGTAATCATCATCCATCAATACCTAACGAACAGACACTTCTTCTTCCGGCATGAAAATAGCACATCTGCCAAAAGACTGATTAGACCCGGAGTCCTCAAGGCTCCACATTCTCCCGCTGCACCCGCGTACACAAATGACATTCCCGCGCCCGCAAACAGGCGTCCAACTCCGCGCTCTTGCGCCATCACACAACCTTGATACCGAGCTTAACGGTACCGAAGCTCATCAAATTCAGCTGAGCGTTGGTCCCAAACCTGGAGAATCGAGGTAAATCCCGAAAATCAGCAGCTACCTTATTGAACTACAGAAGAACAAAAGAAAGAAGTTGAACCATACAACTCCCAACCTTCCGATATATGTAACTCATCTATTCCGTGGCATCACAAATATAAATACTTAAGAATCACGCTTGACAAACATCTACACTTCAAAGATCACATCAAGCGTGTCAGACAAAATGCTCAATTATACCTATCACGCCTTAGCGGCATGATCGGTAAAAAGAGCAAAATGAGCTTTAGGAATAAATGCATTCTACAAAGTGTGCATACGGTCGGTGATATGTACGCGGCGCCAGTCTTCGCCCACGCCGACCAAAGGCACTCTACCAACTTCAAATTCTGCAAAACAACTTCTGTAGAAGAGCCTCCGACACCTCTGGTACGTCCGGGTGATTTTCTTTATAGGATCTAGAACTCGCTACGATCTCCAAATTACATGCAAGACATGTCGAAAAAATTCTTCGACACAGCTGCAAATCACCCGAACCCACTATTACAGTCAGTAGTATCTTACGAGGCCCCCACATCATTTCATCCCAAGGCCACGGAATGTTCTTTCAGACCCACCCGACGATACCACTGAGGTCAAAGGTTAATAAATATCAATAAAGACATGTCAGAAGCCTAGGCGCAGACACCCCCATATTACGACCTTAAACGGTCATCCAACCGGTGCGCTTCCCGCTGTCCCGCACCCCGCTAAGAGATTCAACCTGAGCGAAATCTCCCCGTGATTTCCTATGCCGAGATGCCCACCTCGCGGCATCCATAGGGCAATCACGCGCCGACGGCATCCCATGCCGATCGGCCGCGACAGACGAAGTCCTCAAACTTCTATTTAATAGGGCTACGGACAACAGCCAAACAATATGTTGCTTCGGGGGTTTTTCGGTCCGTGAAAATCGGACACACCCCACGCACGCGGGTGCGTGGCAGCTCATTAGGTTTTTATCCCCCTCAACCCGCAACAAGAAAACTAAAAAAAAAGGAGTAATTTGTCAGTTCGAGTGCAGCGGCCGACGGAGAAGAAGCTAGAAGAAGAAGGAAGCAAACCCCGCAGAGAATGAAGCTCGTTTAGTGCAACGACGACGGCGTTTCATTCAGAGCCATTTCCCGTGAAAGAATATCCGTCCTCCACAGATTCAATTGTTTTTAGTTTAACAAAAATAAAACTGCAGGTAGCTACTAGACTAAGCGCAAAACTGTTCGTTTACACTGCGATATTTTTCTTCTAACAAAAGGTCTGATTCAAATAATTTAAAGAGAAATTTACATGTACATAATCGATCGTAATTATTGAACTCTTAATATCATGATGCGAATGACTTTTGATTTCTCCATGAATCTTTCGATTTCGCCGTGTTTTTATTGACTAATTTGAACAAAAACCGATTACTGTGTCTAAACGATAATAATAATCAGACATACAGCTTCATGGTCTTTTCGTGATTAATGATGAATACTATAAATATGTAAATCATTGTTTTATGTACCATAAAAATCTTTCGCAGCGTATGCTAAATAATAACCTTTACAAGAAAATTTTCAAATGAAACTTCCTTAGGCACGTTAGAGTGATTTCGTGCTACGACGTCAAAGTGAAATACTCGAGTGACACGGTCGGGTGCGCTGGGCTCTTTTCAGCTCGGCCCAGCAGGGTTATCTATTCCACGCGTTCACACAGCTGATTGCAGCTGATCACAACTATTTTTGTGATCAGCTGCAATCAGCAATGTAATTACATTGTATACAATGTAATTCAAGAATGCATGTAAAACACGTGCAATAAATGAAATATAGTGGCAAAATTGTCGATTCTATCAGTGGTTTCTAATAGTTAAGTGAACACGGTGCATCACAAGTCAACGGTAAATTGATAATTAAAATTTGACTAAATATCACTACAATCTTTTATGCAATATATTTTTATTAAAATCGATCCCAACACCTATAACTCATTTTGTTGCAGCTGATAATGGATTTGCCTTGGATGGTGGCATTAATTCATAACGACAAAATGTGCTTTCCCGCCCACGAGGGAAAAGAAGGTTATGTGCGTTTCACAGAGGCGGAATGTACGAGAGATAATCGTTATAAAAACCAACAAACATTGTCCCGGGTTAGAAATTCAATTGTGTTCTCATTTTGATTTTGGTTTTAGTAATAGTTGGTCATGAAAAGATTCTTGTAATCATGAATTAATAATACAATAATTTTACTTTCTTTTTTAATTTTTTAACCGTAAACTTTGTTCTTGCATATTTTTTCAAAGAAGTTTCACTCTATGTCGTGTGTTCGACACACACTGTTTTTTTGATACCTTGAGTGACATTATTGCAATTTTCGCATATATATTTAATTTTTTGAAAATAATATATAACTCGTTATTAGCTGATAACATAATGTAGCTTTCTATATGCGACAGGTTTAAAAAAATAAATAAATAAGTAGTTTTTGAATCTATCCTTTACAAAGAAAACATATAAAAATCAAATCTTATCTCTTTATAACATTAGTTTAGACAACTATTTCATATGTCGATTTACTTTTGAACAGATCCAATTCACTTCTAATATTACGTTTTATACAACCGATATAATTAAATATAAAACGTAATATTAAACGCAATTAATATTACGTTTTATATTTGAACAGATCCAATTCACTTCTAATATTACGTTTTATACAACCGTCGATTTGTAAGCCTGGTTGATTGTTTCCCCTCTGTTTCGACGAACAGAAGGTAAAAATGTATAACGTATGCTCATGCACCCTTGCCAGGAGTGTGGGGTTGAAACCCATTAAAAAATTCTCTCTGGCGGAATGTCTTGGACGACTATGCTGTTAGCTGTACTTCTGTAACAGCTTTATCGAATGCTGTCAGACAGCATGCAGGATGCTGATGCCACATGACTTGCGTTATGGGCGACTCCTTAAGGGAATCACTTCGGCATAGGAAGTCACGAGGCAACAACGCGTGTTGGGCATATATGTATGTCTAAGCGCGGGAGCGTATCGGTATGTGATAGGGGATGACCTCTTTAGGCGTAAGTGATTGTGGAAGTCCTGACCTTAATTCTTAGTTATTCGTTTAGATAAATTTAATAAGCCTTGCGACCTCCGATATGAGCGTCAGGCTGATCCTGTAATACATTCTGTGGTCTACGAGTAAAACGATAAGGAGGCGGCCCCTCATAGGAAACTGCCGAGGAGATAAGTGCTTTAGGGGGGCCGGATTCCGGAGCGGTGAAGAAGCGGTCGGATGCGTCCTTCTCTCACGTATTTTGAGATAGAAAGGAATTTTAGATCCCTGTGTTATATTGAATTTTTGAACACCAGGGGGCGTCTGTAGACGTTCCACATTATTAGTTTTGAACGATTTTAAGTTTGTAAAGTGTGTTCCGGGAGGCGTGAGAAGAACAGGAGACGCATATGTCATCGCCGAACCTAAGCATGTGTACGTTTATTGCATAATAACTTAGATACGACTTAAGAACAGCTAATAGAGTGTATTCCAAATGGAATGACAAAATACCAATATCTGATAAGTCCAGTGTAATATGTAAAGTACTGTGAACGTGTGCAAGATGTTAAATAGACCGTACAGAGCAGAAACTAGGCGACAGGGTTAAACAACGTCAGAATGGCTGCAACAATACTGATATCTTACAGGATAACCAAACAGCTCTTGCAAGTCATCATTTTGACGTCGGACAGAACTTTTACTTTTAGATCTAAAACCGAATAGTTTTAAATGGAATGTAAGCGAAATTGTGTACATCAAAATAAATAAAACAGCGAATTTAAGATCAGACACACAAAAATGAAATCTAGTAAATAACGATATTTTGAAAAATATTTAATGGTTTAAATTATTTATTAATAAGTTAACAACAAAACAAATAATAATGTAATAAATAAATAAATAAACTAAAATAGAATATTAATAATTATTTTTTTTCTATTAATACGATGACTGAAATTATTATTTGTTTAAAAAATCATAAACAATTATTTTTGTTTTAGATATAAATTGGAGTTTACATGTACTCTGCAATATACTACCTTTAGATAATACATATAGTTCAACTTAACTCTAAATACAAAATTATTACACAGATTATGATCGTACGGTTGACTGATGGATTGTAGGATACACGTTTGCTCTAAAAAAAATTAGCAATCTCTCATCAATAACTTATTGTTAAATAACTTGAAGATTGTATTTTATTAATGTAATACTCGTATTTATTTTTGTATTTTAAGATGTTGAGAAGTAATTGGACACAATTATCTTAGTTTTAATAAAGGAAAAAAAAGTAATGTTTCATTATATTTAGTAAAAAATATCTAATTATAATAATTTATTATTATATTACTTTTCAGTGCTTGTTAAACTCTCAATAAATTAGAGACGAAACGTCGCTGATAAATAACAACCGACCTCATTCATTGTTTTCTTCCTTTATTTGCTTGTCATTCTTTAAGATCCAATGTAATAGATAAACAATCAATATCAGACCTTAGAGTGGTACCAGGATTGGAGCCTAGAATAGAAACTGTCATTGGGAATGGATAATAGAACTAGACCAGGAACGGGGTCGAGAATAGTGCCAAGAGCAAAATTGTAGACCAAAATGAGAACCGAGATTTGAATCGGTATCGACATATAAGGTAAAGAAATTTATTTATGTATATTGACACATTTTGTATATTCACCTTCCTATTATGAAACACTTGAAATTGATTTTAAGTGTAATATTTTTATCATCTGAATTGAAAAGCGACCATCTGCCAGCGCACGTCTCAATTGGCAACATGACTTTTCAATTATTGTAATATGCGATCGGTCTACACCGTATAAGAATACAATAGCTTTTCTATCTTCTAGATACTCGAGGTTCCGTAACTAACAATAAATTTAATTTCTTATGTTTGATATTGGCTTATAGTTATGATTTTTGGTAGACAAGTATATGAGCCACGTTTTGAATGTTAAATACAAAAAAAAACCTCACTCCGTCACAGGACGCCTGGAAGATGTAAAACGTTTAAATTAATATTAGAATTTATAGCCAATAAATATTAATAAGGTAAATATGGAGTAAAATAGTAAAAAAGAATCAAGTTTATTAAAAATATCAATACTTAAATACCCTATATAAAATACCCTATAAGTTTTATTTCCTTGAATGTCTAAATATACGTCTTTTGCGGCATAAACTGCCGTATCTTTTTCATGTTAACATAGTTTGATATTTTCACAACTTCAAGG
>BGZK01002651.1:0-20000 GCA_005406025.1 Eumeta japonica
GCTTAGGAACATGAACTATGACCGACTTGATATAAGGAAGTCAAAGGTGTATTGCGAAACTTAATGAACTGGAAATCACCCGGACCAGATAAGCTACAAAATTTCTGGCTGAAAAAAGTTTCCAATACTACATGGGAAATTAACAGAGTTGATAAATGATGTGATTGAGCATCCTAATAATATGCCTTCTTCTCACTAGGAATAACTTACCTGCTTGAGAAAGATCCAAACAGCAGAAATGACCCTTCAAAATACCGTCCACTGCCCCAACTCTGTATAAAGTATAACATCTTGTCTGGCAATGAGGATAAATTTGCACTGTGAGAGAAATAATATTATATCGGAACAGCAGAAAGGTTGTAGAAAGAATTCGAGAGGATGTAAAGAGCAACTAATCATTGATTCTGTAGTATGTGAACAGGCATATAAGAGGCATAGGAATCTATCTATGGCATATATAGACTACCAGAAAGCATTTGACTCTGTTCCTCATGAATGGCTGCTTAGGGGTTGGGTCCATCCAACGATTGTTGCATTCCTCCAATGTATTATGAAAGACTGGAGAACCAAAGTTTCCTGAGAACAGAAACTGAGCACATTCAAACTGAGGAAATTGCCATAAGACGGGGTATTTTCCAAGGTGATTCGCTAAGTCCAATCTGGTTCGTATTAAGCCTCAATCCACTTCCAATCTTCTTAACTCAACTGAATATGGATTTGAGATAAGGCATGAAGGAGAGAATGTCTATAAGTTGAGCAATTTGTTGTTTATGGGATATAAAACTATATGGCACTAACAAAGACCAACTTGAAGCTTACTCAATATAGTTGAGATGTTCTCCAACGATATTGGTATGCAATTTGGTCTCAGTAAATGTAGAACATCATATATCCTAAGAGGCAAACTACAGGAAGTATTCCCATGAGCTCCAAGATGGCCGAATAATAGGCAATGACGAAAGAGGATACTTACAAATACCTAGGTATGAAGCAACTATGCGCATGGAACAAAATCAAATAAAAAATGAACTGATGCAAGAGTTTACGAAGGAATTAGAAAATTATGAAGACCAGTTTAAACTCCAAACATGATTAAGGCTATTAACACCTACGCAGTCACGGCTTTGACTTATTCATTCGGAATAATTAGATGGAGTAATACGGAGGTAGAAAATATTCAGCGAAAGTGCAGGGTTCTAATGACTAGAGCGTATGCATCACCCAGCATCGACTGAGAGAACAATGCTAATGTATGGGTGGAAGGGACTAGTCGACATAAATAATTTAAGAAAGCAACAGATAGAAGGAATGAGGATATATTTTATGGAAAGTCAACAAGCTCATCGCTACACAACGCTGTATGGAAAGAACTATATGCCTCATCTCCCACTGCACATTTCTACAAATTGTGACAAGCTGGAGCTATGGAAAAGTAAACCACTACATGGTAGACACCCCAATGAAGCAAGGGGACAATGTTGACAACAAAGCGTCGAACCATTGGCTGGTTGCAGGGTGCTTATTTCCGAGACTGAAGGATTTATGATAGCTATTCAAGACCAGGTTATCCCAACGAGAAACTACCTGAAAGCTATACTAAGGGACACAGGGTTGGTATCAGATTCCTGTCGATACGGCTGCAACGCAATTGAGACTATACAACACATAACATCGGGGTGCACTTGCTTAGCTGGAACGGAGTACATAGACCGCCATAATTCTGTTGTGAAAATGCTTCATCAGCAACTTGCATTAATGCACTGCTTAATATCATCAACACAAAGTACCATACTACAAATATGAACCAGAGCCTGTGCTTGAGAACTCAGAATTTCGGCTTTATTGGGATCGAACGATTCTGAGATCGGAATGTACCAGCAAATAGGCCAGACATAATGCTAATGGATAAGCAGCGGAGAATGGTATGGCTTGTCGATGTTGCAATACCAAACAATAATAACCTAAGTGCAAAACATCAAAAAGATAAATAAGTATAGTACAACTTATAGATCCAATTAAGAGGCAGTGGAACGTAAATACGGTGAAAATAGTCCCAATAATAATATCGAGTACTGGACTAATACCAAAATTGCTGCACGATAGTCTAAGGGAGATAAAATGCCGGAATACATATGGAAGAATAGCAGTAGTGATTGCAACTACACACATCGTCCGGAAGTTTATGGGAAACTAGAATAAATTTATTGTTAGATTTGGGATTGAAGAATAAGATTTAAACTGTGATTTTAAAATAATTTGTGCACAAAATAAATAATAACACAATAATAATAATAATAATAATAATACAAATTAATAATAACAATAATAATAATAATAATAATAATAATAATAATAATAATAATACATAAATAATAATAATAATAACAATAATAATAATAATAATAATAATAATGGAATAATAATAAATAATAATGGAATAATAATAATAATAATGGAATGGAATGGAATGGAATGGAATGGAATGGAATGGAATGGAATGGAATGGAATGGAATGGAATAAATGGAATGGAATGGAATGGAATGGAATGGAATGGAATGGAATGGAATGGAATGGAATGGAATGGAATGGAATGGAATGGAATGGAATGGAATGGAATGGAATGGAATGGAATGGAATGGAATGGAATGGAATGGAATGGAATGGAATGGAATGGAATGGAATGGAATGGAATGGAATGGAATGGAATGGAATGGAATGGAATGGAATGGAATGGAATGGAATGGAATGGAATGGAATGGAATGGAATGGAATGGAATGGAATGGAATGGAATGGAATGGAATGGAATGGAATGGAATGGAATGGAATGGAATGGAATGGAATGGAATGGAATGGAATGGAATGGAATGGAATGGAATGGAATGGAATGGAATGGAATGGAATGGAATGGAATGGAATGGAATGGAATGGAATGGAATGGAATGGAATGGAATGGAATGGAATGGAATGGAATGGAATGGAATGGAATGGAATGGAATGGAATGGAATGGAATGGAATGGAATGGAATGGAATGGAATGGAATGGAATGGAATGGAATGGAATGGAATGGAATGGAATGGAATGGAATGGAATGGAATGGAATGGAATGGAATGGAATGGAATGGAATGGAATGGAATGGAATGGAATGGAATGGAATGGAATGGAATGGAATGGAATGGAATGGAATGGAATGGAATGGAATGGAATGGAATGGAATGGAATGGAATGGAATGGAATGGAATGGAATGGAATGGAATGGAATGGAATGGAATGGAATGGAATGGAATGGAATGGAATGGAATGGAATGGAATGGAATGGAATGGAATGGAATGGAATGGAATGGAATGGAATGGAATGGAATGGAATGGAATGGAATGGAATGGAATGGAATGGAATGGAATGGAATGGAATGGAATGGAATGGAATGGAATGGAATGGAATGGAATGGAATGGAATGGAATGGAATGGAATGGAATGGAATGGAATGGAATGGAATGGAATGGAATGGAATGGAATGGAATGGAATGGAATGGAATGGAATGGAATGGAATGGAATGGAATGGAATGGAATGGAATGGAATGGAATGGAATGGAATGGAATGGAATGGAATGGAATGGAATGGAATGGAATGGAATGGAATGGAATGGAATGGAATGGAATGGAATGGAATGGAATGGAATGGAATGGAATGGAATGGAATGGAATGGAATGGAATGGAATGGAATGGAATGGAATGGAATGGAATGGAATGGAATGGAATGGAATGGAATGGAATGGAATGGAATGGAATGGAATGGAATGGAATGGAATGGAATGGAATGGAATGGAATGGAATGGAATGGAATGGAATGGAATGGAATGGAATGGAATGGAATGGAATGGAATGGAATGGAATGGAATGGAATGGAATGGAATGGAATGGAATGGAATGGAATGGAATGGAATGGAATGGAATGGAATGGAATGGAATGGAATGGAATGGAATGGAATGGAATGGAATGGAATGGAATGGAATGGAATGGAATGGAATGGAATGGAATGGAATGGAATAATGGAATGGAATGGAATGGAATGGAATGGAATGGAATGGAATGGAATGGAATGGAATGGAATGGAATGGAATGGAATGGAATGGAATGGAATGGAATGGAATGGAATGGAATGGAATGGAATGGAATGGAATGGAATGGAATGGAATGGAATGGAATGGAATGGAATGGAATGGAATAATGGAATGGAATGGAATGGAATGGAATGGAATGGAATGGAATGGAATGGAATGGAATGGAATGGAATGGAATGGAATGGAATGGAATGGAATGGAATGGAATGGAATGGAATGGAATGGAATGGAATGGAATGGAATGGAATGGAATGGAATGGAATGGAATGGAATGGAATGGAATGGAATGGAATGGAATGGAATGGAATGGAATGGAATGGAATGGAATGGAATGGAATGGAATGGAATGGAATGGAATGGAATGGAATGGAATGGAATGGAATGGAATGGAATGGAATGGAATGGAATGGAATGGAATGGAATAATGGAATGGAATGGAATGGAATGGAATGGAATGGAATGGAATGGAATGGAATGGAATGGAATGGAATGGAATGGAATGGAATGGAATGGAATGGAATGGAATGGAATGGAATGGAATGGAATGGAATGGAATGGAATGGAATGGAATGGAATGGAATGGAATGGAATGGAATGGAATGGAATGGAATGGAATGGAATGGAATGGAATGGAATGGAATGGAATGGAATGGAATGGAATGGAATGGAATGGAATGGAATGGAATGGAATGGAATGGAATGGAATGGAATGGAATGGAATGGAATGGAATGGAATGGAATGGAATGGAATGGAATGGAATGGAATGGAATGGAATGGAATGGAATGGAATGGAATGGAATGGAATGGAATGGAATGGAATGGAATGGAATGGAATGGAATGGAATGGAATGGAATGGAATGGAATGGAATGGAATGGAATGGAATGGAATGGAATGGAATGGAATGGAATGGAATGGAATGGAATGGAATGGAATGGAATGGAATGGAATGGAATGGAATGGAATGGAATGGAATGGAATGGAATGGAATGGAATGGAATGGAATGGAATGGAATGGAATGGAATGGAATGGAATGGAATGGAATGGAATGGAATGGAATGGAATGGAATGGAATGGAATGGAATGGAATGGAATGGAATGGAATGGAATGGAATGGAATGGAATGGAATGGAATGGAATGGAATGGAATGGAATGGAATGGAATGGAATGGAATGGAATGGAATGGAATGGAATGGAATGGAATGGAATGGAATGGAATGGAATGGAATGGAATGGAATGGAATGGAATGGAATGGAATGGAATGGAATGGAATGGAATGGAATGGAATGGAATGGAATGGAATGGAATGGAATGGAATGGAATGGAATGGAATGGAATGGAATGGAATGGAATGGAATGGAATGGAATGGAATGGAATGGAATGGAATGGAATGGAATGGAATGGAATGGAATGGAATGGAATGGAATGGAATGGAATGGAATGGAATGGAATGGAATGGAATGGAATGGAATGGAATGGAATGGAATGGAATGGAATGGAATGGAATGGAATGGAATGGAATGGAATGGAATGGAATGGAATGGAATGGAATGGAATGGAATGGAATGGAATGGAATGGAATGGAATGGAATGGAATGGAATGGAATGGAATGGAATGGAATGGAATGGAATGGAATGGAATGGAATGGAATGGAATGGAATGGAATGGAATGGAATGGAATGGAATGGAATGGAATGGAATGGAATGGAATGGAATGGAATGGAATGGAATGGAATGGAATGGAATGGAATGGAATGGAATGGAATGGAATGGAATGGAATGGAATGGAATGGAATGGAATGGAATGGAATGGAATGGAATGGAATGGAATGGAATGGAATGGAATGGAATGGAATGGAATGGAATGGAATGGAATGGAATGGAATGGAATGGAATGGAATGGAATGGAATGGAATGGAATGGAATGGAATGGAATGGAATGGAATGGAATGGAATGGAATGGAATGGAATGGAATGGAATGGAATGGAATGGAATGGAATGGAATGGAATGGAATGGAATGGAATGGAATGGAATGGAATGGAATGGAATGGAATGGAATGGAATGGAATGGAATGGAATGGAATGGAATGGAATGGAATGGAATGGAATGGAATGGAATGGAATGGAATGGAATGGAATGGAATGGAATGGAATGGAATGGAATGGAATGGAATGGAATGGAATGGAATGGAATGGAATGGAATGGAATGGAATGGAATGGAATGGAATGGAATGGAATGGAATGGAATGGAATGGAATGGAATGGAATGGAATGGAATGGAATGGAATGGAATGGAATGGAATGGAATGGAATGGAATGGAATGGAATGGAATGGAATGGAATGGAATGGAATGGAATGGAATGGAATGGAATGGAATGGAATGGAATGGAATGGAATGGAATGGAATGGAATGGAATGGAATGGAATGGAATGGAATGGAATGGAATGGAATGGAATGGAATGGAATGGAATGGAATGGAATGGAATGGAATGGAATGGAATGGAATGGAATGGAATGGAATGGAATGGAATGGAATGGAATGGAATGGAATGGAATGGAATGGAATGGAATGGAATGGAATGGAATGGAATGGAATGGAATGGAATGGAATGGAATGGAATGGAATGGAATGGAATGGAATGGAATGGAATGGAATGGAATGGAATGGAATGGAATGGAATGGAATGGAATGGAATGGAATGGAATGGAATGGAATGGAATGGAATGGAATGGAATGGAATGGAATGGAATGGAATGGAATGGAATGGAATGGAATGGAATGGAATGGAATGGAATGGAATGGAATGGAATGGAATGGAATGGAATGGAATGGAATGGAATGGAATGGAATGGAATGGAATGGAATGGAATGGAATGGAATGGAATGGAATGGAATGGAATGGAATGGAATGGAATGGAATGGAATGGAATGGAATGGAATGGAATGGAATGGAATGGAATGGAATGGAATGGAATGGAATGGAATGGAATGGAATGGAATGGAATGGAATGGAATGGAATGGAATGGAATGGAATGGAATGGAATGGAATGGAATGGAATGGAATGGAATGGAATGGAATGGAATGGAATGGAATGGAATGGAATGGAATGGAATGGAATGGAATGGAATGGAATGGAATGGAATGGAATGGAATGGAATGGAATGGAATGGAATGGAATGGAATGGAATGGAATGGAATGGAATGGAATGGAATGGAATGGAATGGAATGGAATGGAATGGAATGGAATGGAATGGAATGGAATGGAATGGAATGGAATGGAATGGAATGGAATGGAATGGAATGGAATGGAATGGAATGGAATGGAATGGAATGGAATGGAATGGAATGGAATGGAATGGAATGGAATGGAATGGAATGGAATGGAATGGAATGGAATGGAATGGAATGGAATGGAATGGAATGGAATGGAATGGAATGGAATGGAATGGAATGGAATGGAATGGAATGGAATGGAATGGAATGGAATGGAATGGAATGGAATGGAATGGAATGGAATGGAATGGAATGGAATGGAATGGAATGGAATGGAATGGAATGGAATGGAATGGAATGGAATGGAATGGAATGGAATGGAATGGAATGGAATGGAATGGAATGGAATGGAATGGAATGGAATGGAATGGAATGGAATGGAATGGAATGGAATGGAATGGAATGGAATGGAATGGAATGGAATGGAATGGAATGGAATGGAATGGAATGGAATGGAATGGAATGGAATGGAATGGAATGGAATGGAATGGAATGGAATGGAATGGAATGGAATGGAATGGAATGGAATGGAATGGAATGGAATGGAATGGAATGGAATGGAATGGAATGGAATGGAATGGAATGGAATGGAATGGAATGGAATGGAATGGAATGGAATGGAATGGAATGGAATGGAATGGAATGGAATGGAATGGAATGGAATGGAATGGAATGGAATGGAATGGAATGGAATGGAATGGAATGGAATGGAATGGAATGGAATGGAATGGAATGGAATGGAATGGAATGGAATGGAATGGAATGGAATGGAATGGAATGGAATGGAATGGAATGGAATGGAATGGAATGGAATGGAATGGAATGGAATGGAATGGAATGGAATGGAATGGAATGGAATGGAATGGAATGGAATGGAATGGAATGGAATGGAATGGAATGGAATGGAATGGAATGGAATGGAATGGAATGGAATGGAATGGAATGGAATGGAATGGAATGGAATGGAATGGAATGGAATGGAATGGAATGGAATGGAATGGAATGGAATGGAATGGAATGGAATGGAATGGAATGGAATGGAATGGAATGGAATGGAATGGAATGGAATGGAATGGAATGGAATGGAATGGAATGGAATGGAATGGAATGGAATGGAATGGAATGGAATGGAATGGAATGGAATGGAATGGAATGGAATGGAATGGAATGGAATGGAATGGAATGGAATGGAATGGAATGGAATGGAATGGAATGGAATGGAATGGAATGGAATGGAATGGAATGGAATGGAATGGAATGGAATGGAATGGAATGGAATGGAATGGAATGGAATGGAATGGAATGGAATGGAATGGAATGGAATGGAATGGAATGGAATGGAATGGAATGGAATGGAATGGAATGGAATGGAATGGAATGGAATGGAATGGAATGGAATGGAATGGAATGGAATGGAATGGAATGGAATGGAATGGAATGGAATGGAATGGAATGGAATGGAATGGAATGGAATGGAATGGAATGGAATGGAATGGAATGGAATGGAATGGAATGGAATGGAATGGAATGGAATGGAATGGAATGGAATGGAATGGAATGGAATGGAATGGAATGGAATGGAATGGAATGGAATGGAATGGAATGGAATGGAATGGAATGGAATGGAATGGAATGGAATGGAATGGAATGGAATGGAATGGAATGGAATGGAATGGAATGGAATGGAATGGAATGGAATGGAATGGAATGGAATGGAATGGAATGGAATGGAATGGAATGGAATGGAATGGAATGGAATGGAATGGAATGGAATGGAATGGAATGGAATGGAATGGAATGGAATGGAATGGAATGGAATGGAATGGAATGGAATGGAATGGAATGGAATGGAATGGAATGGAATGGAATGGAATGGAATGGAATGGAATGGAATGGAATGGAATGGAATGGAATGGAATGGAATGGAATGGAATGGAATGGAATGGAATGGAATGGAATGGAATGGAATGGAATAATAATAATAATAATAATAATAATAATAATAATGGAATAATGGAATAATAATAATGGAATGGAATGGAATGGAATGGAATGGAATGGAATGGAATGGAATGGAATGGAATGGAATGGAATGGAATGGAATGGAATGGAATGGAATGGAATGGAATGGAATGGAATGGAATGGAATGGAATGGAATGGAATGGAATGGAATGGAATGGAATGGAATGGAATGGAATGGAATGGAATGGAATGGAATGGAATGGAATGGAATGGAATGGAATGGAATGGAATGGAATGGAATGGAATGGAATGGAATGGAATGGAATGGAATGGAATGGAATGGAATGGAATGGAATGGAATGGAATGGAATGGAATGGAATGGAATGGAATGGAATGGAATGGAATGGAATGGAATGGAATGGAATGGAATGGAATGGAATGGAATGGAATGGAATGGAATGGAATGGAATGGAATGGAATGGAATGGAATGGAATGGAATGGAATGGAATGGAATGGAATGGAATGGAATGGAATGGAATGGAATGGAATGGAATGGAATGGAATGGAATGGAATGGAATGGAATGGAATGGAATGGAATGGAATGGAATGGAATGGAATGGAATGGAATGGAATGGAATGGAATGGAATGGAATGGAATGGAATGGAATGGAATGGAATGGAATGGAATGGAATGGAATGGAATGGAATGGAATGGAATGGAATGGAATGGAATGGAATGGAATGGAATGGAATGGAATGGAATGGAATGGAATGGAATGGAATGGAATGGAATGGAATGGAATGGAATGGAATGGAATGGAATGGAATGGAATGGAATGGAATGGAATGGAATGGAATGGAATGGAATGGAATGGAATGGAATGGAATGGAATGGAATGGAATGGAATGGAATGGAATGGAATGGAATGGAATGGAATGGAATGGAATGGAATGGAATGGAATGGAATGGAATGGAATGGAATGGAATGGAATGGAATGGAATGGAATGGAAATGGAATGGAATGGAATGGAATGGAATGGAATGGAATGGAATGGAATGGAATGGAATGGAATGGATGGAATGGAATGGAATGGAATGGAATGGAATGGAATGGAATGGAATGGAATGGAATGGAATGGAATGGAATGGAATGGAATGGAATGGAATGGAATGGAATGGAATGGAATGGAATGGAATGGAATGGAATGGAATGGAATGGAATGGAATGGAATGGAATGGAATGGAATGGAATGGAATGGAATGGAATGGAATGGAATGGAATGGAATGGAATGGAATGGAATGGAATGGAATGGAATGGAATGGAATGGAATGGAATGGAATGGAATGGAATGGAATGGAATGGAATGGAATGGAATGGAATGGAATGGAATGGAATGGAATGGAATGGAATGGAATGGAATGGAATGGAATGGAATGGAATGGAATGGAATGGAATGGAATGGAATGGAATGGAATGGAATGGAATGGAATGGAATGGAATGGAATGGAATGGAATGGAATGGAATGGAATGGAATGGAATGGAATGGAATGGAATGGAATGGAATGGAATGGAATGGAATGGAATGGAATGGAATGGAATGGAATGGAATGGAATGGAATGGAATGGAATGGAATGGAATGGAATGGAATGGAATGGAATGGAATGGAATGGAATGGAATGGAATGGAATGGAATGGAATGGAATGGAATGGAATGGAATGGAATGGAATGGAATGGAATGGAATGGAATGGAATGGAATGGAATGGAATGGAATGGAATGGAATGGAATGGAATGGAATGGAATGGAATGGAATGGAATGGAATGGAATGGAATGGAATGGAATGGAATGGAATGGAATGGAATGGAATGGAATGGAATGGAATGGAATGGAATGGAATGGAATGGAATGGAATGGAATGGAATGGAATGGAATGGAATGGAATGGAATGGAATGGAATGGAATGGAATGGAATGGAATGGAATGGAATGGAATGGAATGGAATGGAATGGAATGGAATGGAATGGAATGGAATGGAATGGAATGGAATGGAATGGAATGGAATAATGGAATGGAATGGAATGGAATGGAATGGAATGGAATGGAATGGAATGGAATGGAATGGAATGGAATGGAATGGAATGGAATGGAATGGAATGGAATGGAATGGAATGGAATGGAATGGAATGGAATGGAATGGAATGGAATGGAATGGAATGGAATGGAATGGAATGGAATGGAATGGAATGGAATAATGGAATGGAATGGAATGGAATGGAATGGAATGGAATGGAATGGAATGGAATGGAATGGAATGGAATGGAATGGAATGGAATGGAATGGAATGGAATGGAATGGAATGGAATGGAATGGAATGGAATGGAATGGAATGGAATGGAATGGAATAATGGAATGGAATGGAATGGAATGGAATGGAATGGAATGGAATGGAATGGAATGGAATGGAATGGAATGGAATGGAATGGAATGGAATGGAATGGAATGGAATGGAATGGAATGGAATGGAATGGAATGGAATGGAATGGAATGGAATGGAATGGAATGGAATGGAATGGAATGGAATGGAATGGAATGGAATGGAATGGAATGGAATGGAATGGAATGGAATGGAATGGAATGGAATGGAATGGAATGGAATGGAATGGAATGGAATGGAATGGAATGGAATGGAATGGAATGGAATGGAATGGAATGGAATGGAATGGAATGGAATGGAATGGAATGGAATGGAATGGAATGGAATGGAATGGAATGGAATGGAATGGAATGGAATGGAATGGAATGGAATGGAATGGAATGGAATGGAATGGAATGGAATGGAATGGAATGGAATGGAATGGAATGGAATGGAATGGAATAATGGAATGGAATGGAATGGAATGGAATGGAATGGAATGGAATGGAATGGAATGGAATGGAATGGAATGGAATGGAATGGAATAATGGAATGGAATGGAATGGAATGGAATGGAATGGAATGGAATGGAATGGAATGGAATGGAATGGAATGGAATGGAATGGAATGGAATGGAATGGAATGGAATGGAATGGAATGGAATGGAATGGAATGGAATGGAATGGAATGGAATGGAATGGAATGGAATGGAATGGAATGGAATGGAATGGAATGGAATGGAATGGAATGGAATGGAATGGAATGGAATGGAATGGAATGGAATGGAATGGAATGGAATGGAATGGAATGGAATGGAATGGAATAATGGAATGGAATGGAATGGAATGGAATGGAATGGAATGGAATGGAATGGAATGGAATGGAATGGAATGGAATGGAATGGAATGGAATGGAATGGAATGGAATGGAATGGAATGGAATGGAATGGAATGGAATGGAATGGAATGGAATGGAATGGAATGGAATGGAATGGAATGGAATGGAATGGAATGGAATGGAATGGAATGGAATGGAATGGAATGGAATGGAATGGAATGGAATGGAATGGAATGGAATGGAATGGAATGGAATGGAATGGAATGGAATGGAATGGAATGGAATGGAATGGAATGGAATGGAATGGAATGGAATGGAATGGAATGGAATGGAATGGAATGGAATGGAATGGAATGGAATGGAATGGAATGGAATGGAATGGAATGGAATGGAATGGAATGGAATGGAATGGAATGGAATGGAATGGAATGGAATGGAATGGAATGGAATGGAATGGAATGGAATGGAATGGAATGGAATGGAATGGAATGGAATGGAATGGAATGGAATGGAATGGAATGGAATGGAATGGAATGGAATGGAATGGAATGGAATGGAATGGAATGGAATGGAATGGAATGGAATGGAATGGAATGGAATGGAATGGAATGGAATGGAATGGAATGGAATGGAATGGAATGGAATGGAATGGAATGGAATGGAATGGAATGGAATGGAATGGAATGGAATGGAATGGAATGGAATGGAATGGAATGGAATGGAATGGAATGGAATGGAATGGAATGGAATGGAATGGAATGGAATGGAATGGAATGGAATGGAATGGAATGGAATGGAATGGAATGGAATGGAATGGAATGGAATGGAATGGAATGGAATGGAATGGAATGGAATGGAATGGAATGGAATGGAATGGAATGGAATGGAATGGAATGGAATGGAATGGAATGGAATGGAATGGAATGGAATGGAATGGAATGGAATGGAATGGAATGGAATGGAATGGAATGGAATGGAATGGAATGGAATGGAATGGAATGGAATGGAATGGAATGGAATGGAATGGAATGGAATGGAATGGAATGGAATGGAATGGAATGGAATGGAATGGAATGGAATGGAATGGAATGGAATGGAATGGAATGGAATGGAATGGAATGGAATGGAATGGAATGGAATGGAATGGAATGGAATGGAATGGAATGGAATGGAATGGAATGGAATGGAATGGAATGGAATGGAATGGAATGGAATGGAATGGAATGGAATGGAATGGAATGGAATGGAATGGAATGGAATGGAATGGAATGGAATGGAATGGAATGGAATGGAATGGAATGGAATGGAATAATGGAATGGAATGGAATGGAATGGAATGGAATGGAATGGAATGGAATGGAATGGAATGGAATGGAATGGAATGGAATGGAATGGAATGGAATGGAATGGAATGGAATGGAATGGAATGGAATGGAATGGAATGGAATGGAATGGAATGGAATGGAATGGAATGGAATGGAATGGAATGGAATGGAATGGAATGGAATGGAATGGAATGGAATGGAATGGAATGGAATGGAATGGAATGGAATGGAATGGAATGGAATGGAATGGAATGGAATGGAATGGAATGGAATGGAATGGAATGGAATGGAATGGAATGGAATGGAATGGAATGGAATAATGGAATGGAATGGAATAATGGAATGGAATAATGGAATGGAATGGAATGGAATGGAATGGAATAATGGAATAATGGAATGGAATGGAATGGAATGGAATGGAATGGAATAATGGAATGGAATGGAATGGAATGGAATGGAATGGAATGGAATGGAATGGAATGGAATGGAATGGAATGGAATAATGGAATGGAATAATGGAATGGAATGGAATGGAATGGAATAATGGAATAATGGAATAATGGAATGGAATGGAATGGAATGGAATGGAATGGAATGGAATGGAATGGAATGGAATGGAATGGAATGGAATGGAATGGAATGGAATGGAATGGAATGAATGGATGGATGGAATGGAATGGATGGATGGACGAATGGAATGGAATGGAATGGAATGGAATAATGGAATGGAATGGAATAATGGAATGGAATGGAATGGAATGGAATGGAATGGAATGGAATGGAATGGAATGGAATGGAATGGAATGGAATGGAATGGAATGGAATGGAATGGAATGGAATGGAATGGAATGGAATGGAATGGAATGGAATGGAATGGAATGGAATGGAATGGAATGGAATGGAATGGAATGGAATGGAATGGAATGGAATGGAATGGAATGGAATGGAATGGAATGGAATGGAATGGAATGGAATGGAATGGAATGGAATGGAATGGAATGGAATGGAATGGAATGGAATGGAATGGAATGGAATGGAATGGAATGGAATGGAATGGAATGGAATGGAATGGAATGGAATGGAATGGAATGGAATGAATGGAATGGAATGGAATGGAATGGAATGGAATGGAATGGAATGGAATGGAATGGAATGGAATGGAATGGAATGGAATGGAATGGAATGGAATGGAATGGAATGGAATGGAATGGAATGGAATGGAATGGAATGGAATGGAATGGAATGGAATGGAATGGAATGGAATGGAATGGAATGGAATGGAATGGAATGGAATGGAATGGAATGGAATGGAATGGAATGGAATGGAATGGAATGGAATGGAATGGAATGGAATGGAATGGAATGGAATGGAATGGAATGGAATGGAATGGAATGGAATGGAATGGAATGGAATGGAATGGAATGGAATGGAATGGAATGGAATGGAATGGAATGGAATGGAATGGAATGGAATGGAATGGAATGGAATGGAATGGAATGGAATGGAATGGAATGGAATGGAATGGAATGGAATGGAATGGAATGGAATGGAATGGAATGGAATGGAATGGAATGGAATGGAATGGAATGGAATGGAATGGAATGGAATGGAATGGAATGAATGGAATGGAATAATGAATAATGGAATGGAATAATGGAATGGAATAATGGAATAATAATGGAATAATGGAATGGAATGGAATAATGGAATAATGGAATGGAATGGAATAAATAATGGAATGGAATGGAATGGAATGGAATGGAATGGAATGGAATAATGGAATGGAATGGAATGGAATGGAATGGAATAACAATGGAATGGAATGGAATAATGGAATGGAATGGAATGGAATGGAATAATGGAATGGAATAATGGAATAACAATGGAATGGAATGGAATGGAATGGATGGAATGGATGGATGGATGGAATGGAATGGAATGGAATAATGGAATGGAATGGAATGGAATGGAATGGAATGGAATGGAATGGAATGGAATGGACAACAATGGAATGGAATGGAATAATGGAATGGAATGGAATGGAATGGAATGGAATGGAATAACAATAACAATGGAATGGAATGGAATGGAATGGAATAACAATGGAATGGAATGGAATAATAACAATGGAATGGAATGGAATGGAATGGAATGGAATGGAATAACAAATCAATAATGGAATGGAATAACAATGGAATGGAATGGAATGGAATGGAATGGAATGGAATGGAATGGAATGGAATGGAATGGAATGGAATGGAATGGAATGGAATGGAATGGAATGGAATGGAATAAATAACAATAATGGAATGGAATGGAATGGAATGGAATAATGGAATGGAACAACAAATGGAATGGAATGGAATGGAATGGAATGGAATGGAATGGAATGGAATGGAATGGAATGGAATGGAATGGAATGGAATGGAATGGAATGGAATGGAATGGAATCAATGAATAATAACAATGGAATAATAATAATGGAATAAATGGAATGGAATAATAAATAATGAATAATGGAATAATGGAATAATGGAATAATAATGGAATAATGGAATAATGGAATGGAATAATGGAATAATGAATAATAATAATGGAATAATAATGGAATAATAATAATGGAATAATGGAATAATGGAATAATGGAATAATGGAATAATGGAATGGAATGGAATGGAATGGAATGGAATGGAATAATGGAATGGAATGGAATGGAATGGAATGGAATGGAATAATGGAATAATGGAATGGAATAATGGATGGAATGGACGACAATGGATGGAATGGAATGGAATGGATGACGGAACAATAATAATCAACAACAATGGAATACAATCAATAATAAATAATAATGGAATGGAATAATGGAATAATGGAATGGAATGGAATGGAATGGAATAATGGAATGGAATGGAATGGAATGGAATGGAATGGAATGGAATGGAATGGAATGGAATGGAATAATGGAATAATGGAATGGAATGGAATGGAATGGAATGGAATGGAATGGAATGGAATGGAATGGAATGGAATGGAATGGAATGGAATGGAATGGAATGGAATGGAATGGAATGGAATGGAATGGAATGGAATGGAATGGAATGGAATGGAATGGAATGGAATGGAATGGAATGGAATGGAATGGAATGGAATGGAATGGAATGGAATGGAATGGAATGGAATGGAATGGAATGGAATGGAATGGAATGGAATGGAATGGAATGGAATGGAATGGAATGGAATGGAATGGAATGGAATGGAATGGAATGGAATGGAATGGAATGGAATGGAATGGAATGGAATGGAATGGAATGGAATGGAATGGAATGGAATGGAATGGAATGGAATGGAATGGAATGGAATGGAATGGAATGGAATGGAATGGAATGGAATGGAATGGAATGGAATGGAATGGAATGGAATGGAATGGAATGGAATGGAATGGAATGGAATGGAATGGAATGGAATGGAATGGAATGGAATGGAATGGAATGGAATGGAATGGAATGGAATGGAATGGAATGGAATGGAATGGAATGGAATGGAATGGAATGGAATGGAATGGAATGGAATGGAATGGAATGGAATGGAATGGAATGGAATGGAATGGAATGGAATGGAATGGAATGGAATGGAATGGAATGGAATGGAATGGAATGGAATGGAATGGAATGGAATGGAATGGAATGGAATGGAATGGAATGGAATGGAATGGAATGGAATGGAATGGAATGGAATGGAATGGAATGGAATGGAATGGAATGGAATGGAATGGAATGGAATGGAATGGAATGGAATGGAATGGAATGGAATGGAATGGAATGGAATGGAATGGAATGGAATGGAATGGAATGGAATGGAATGGAATGGAATGGAATGGAATGGAATGGAATGGAATGGAATAATGGAATGGAATGGAATGGAATGGAATGGAATGGAATGGAATGGAATGGAATGGAATGGAATGGAATGGAATGGAATGGAATGGAATGGAATGGAATGGAATGGAATGGAATGGAATGGAATGGAATGGAATGGAATGGAATGGAATGGAATGGAATGGAATGGAATGGAATAATGGAATGGAATGGAATGGAATGGAATGGAATGGAATGGAATGGAATGGAATGGAATGGAATGGAATGGAATGGAATGGAATGGAATGGAATGGAATGGAATGGAATGGAATGGAATGGAATGGAATGGAATGGAATGGAATGGAATGGAATGGAATGGAATGGAATGGAATGGAATGGAATGGAATGGAATGGAATGGAATGGAATGGAATGGAATGGAATGGAATGGAATGGAATGGAATGGAATGGAATGGAATGGAATGGAATGGAATAATGGAATGGAATGGAATGGAATAATGGAATGGAATGGAATGGAATGGAATGGAATGGAATGGAATGGAATGGAATGGAATGGAATGGAATGGAATAATGGAATGGAATGGAATGGAATGGAATGGAATGGAATGGAATGGAATGGAATGGAATGGAATGGAATGGAATGGAATGGAATGGAATGGAATGGAATGGAATGGAATGGAATGGAATGGAATGGAATGGAATGGAATGGAATGGAATGGAATGGAATGGAATGGAATGGAATGGAATGGAATGGAATGGAATGGAATGGAATGGAATGGAATGGAATGGAATGGAATGGAATGGAATGGAATGGAATAATGGAATGGAATGGAATGGAATGGAATGGAATGGAATGGAATGGAATGGAATGGAATGGAATGGAATGGAATGGAATGGAATGGAATGGAATGGAATGGAATGGAATGGAATGGAATGGAATGGAATGGAATGGAATGGAATGGAATGGAATGGAATGGAATGGAATGGAATGGAATGGAATGGAATGGAATGGAATGGAATGGAATAATGGAATGGAATGGAATGGAATGGAATGGAATGGAATGGAATGGAATGGAATGGAATGGAATGGAATGGAATGGAATGGAATGGAATGGAATGGAATGGAATGGAATGGAATGGAATAATGGAATGGAATGGAATGGAATGGAATGGAATGGAATGGAATGGAATGGAATGGAATGGAATGGAATGGAATGGAATGGAATGGAATGGAATGGAATGGAATGGAATGGAATGGAATGGAATGGAATGGAATGGAATGGAATGGAATGGAATGGAATGGAATGGAATGGAATGGAATGGAATGGAATGGAATGGAATGGAATGGAATGGAATGGAATGGAATGGAATGGAATGGAATGGAATGGAATGGAATGGAATGGAATGGAATGGAATGGAATGGAATGGAATGGAATGGAATGGAATGGAATGGAATGGAATGGAATGGAATGGAATGGAATGGAATGGAATGGAATGGAATGGAATGGAATGGAATGGAATAATGGAATGGAATGGAATAATGGAATAATGGAATGGAATGGAATGGAATGGAATGGAATGGAATGGAATGGAATGGAATGGAATGGAATGGAATGGAATGGAATGGAATGGAATGGAATGGAATGGAATGGAATGGAATGGAATGGAATGGAATGGAATGGAATGGAATGGAATGGAATGGAATGGAATGGAATGGAATGGAATGGAATGGAATAATGGAATGGAATGGAATGGAATGGAATGGAATGGAATGGAATGGAATGGAAATGGAATGGAATGGAATGGAATGGAATGGAATGGAATGGAATGGAATGGAATGGAATGGAATGGAATGGAATGGAATGGAATGGAATGGAATGGAATGGAATGGAATGGAATGGAATGGAATGGAATGGAATGGAATGGAATGGAATGGAATGGAATGGAATGGAATGGAATGGAATGGAATGGAATGGAATGGAATGGAATGGAATGGAATGGAATGGAATGGAATGGAATGGAATGGAATGGAATGGAATGGAATGGAATGGAATGGAATGGAATGGAATGGAATGGAATGGAATGGAATGGAATGGAATGGAATGGAATGGAATGGAATGGAATGGAATGGAATGGAATGGAATGGAATGGAATGGAATGGAA
>BGZK01002651.1:22500-47034 GCA_005406025.1 Eumeta japonica
GAATGGAATGGAATGGAATGGAATGGAATGGAATGGAATGGAATGGAATGGAATGGAATGGAATGGAATGGAATGGAATGGAATGGAATGGAATGGAATGGAATGGAATGGAATGGAATGGAATGGAATGGAATGGAATGGAATGGAATGGAATGGAATGGAATGGAATGGAATGGAATGGAATGGAATGGAATGGAATGGAATGGAATGGAATGGAATGGAATGGAATGGAATGGAATGGAATGGAATGGAATGGAATGGAATGGAATGGAATGGAATGGAATGGAATGGAATGGAATGGAATGGAATGGAATGGAATGGAATGGAATGGAATGGAATGGAATGGAATGGAATGGAATGGAATGGAATGGAATGGAATGGAATGGAATGGAATGGAATGGAATGGAATGGAATGGAATGGAATGGAATGGAATGGAATGGAATGGAATGGAATGGAATGGAATGGAATGGAATGGAATGGAATGGAATGGAATGGAATGGAATGGAATGGAATGGAATGGAATGGAATGGAATGGAATGGAATGGAATGGAATGGAATGGAATGGAATGGAATGGAATGGAATGGAATGGAATGGAATGGAATGGAATGGAATGGAATGGAATGGAATGGAATGGAATGGAATGGAATGGAATGGAATGGAATGGAATGGAATGGAATGGAATGGAATGGAATGGAATGGAATGGAATGGAATGGAATGGAATGGAATGGAATGGAATGGAATGGAATGGAATGGAATGGAATGGAATGGAATGGAATGGAATGGAATGGAATGGAATGGAATGGAATGGAATGGAATGGAATGGAATGGAATGGAATGGAATGGAATGGAATGGAATGGAATGGAATGGAATGGAATGGAATGGAATGGAATGGAATGGAATGGAATGGAATGGAATGGAATGGAATGGAATGGAATGGAATGGAATGGAATGGAATGGAATGGAATGGAATGGAATGGAATGGAATGGAATGGAATGGAATGGAATGGAATGGAATGGAATGGAATGGAATGGAATGGAATGGAATGGAATGGAATGGAATGGAATGGAATGGAATGGAATGGAATGGAATGGAATGGAATGGAATGGAATGGAATGGAATGGAATGGAATGGAATGGAATGGAATGGAATGGAATGGAATGGAATGGAATGGAATGGAATGGAATGGAATGGAATGGAATGGAATGGAATGGAATGGAATGGAATGGAATGGAATGGAATGGAATGGAATGGAATGGAATGGAATGGAATGGAATGGAATGGAATGGAATGGAATGGAATGGAATGGAATGGAATGGAATGGAATGGAATGGAATGGAATGGAATGGAATGGAATGGAATGGAATGGAATGGAATGGAATGGAATGGAATGGAATGGAATGGAATGGAATGGAATGGAATGGAATGGAATGGAATGGAATGGAATGGAATGGAATGGAATGGAATGGAATGGAATGGAATGGAATGGAATGGAATGGAATGGAATGGAATGGAATGGAATGGAATGGAATGGAATGGAATGGAATGGAATGGAATGGAATGGAATGGAATGGAATGGAATGGAATGGAATGGAATGGAATGGAATGGAATGGAATGGAATGGAATGGAATGGAATGGAATGGAATGGAATGGAATGGAATGGAATGGAATGGAATGGAATGGAATGGAATGGAATGGAATGGAATGGAATGGAATGGAATAATGGAATAATAATAATAATAATAATAATAATAATAATAATAATAATAATAATAATAATAATAATAATAATAATAATAATAATAATAATAATAATAATAATAATAATAATAATAATAATAATAATAATAATAATCGGGGAGTTGTATCCCTAGAGGCAATGTCCCCACGTGGCATGGATAGGGGAATGCCCATGATATACCGGGCAGGTGGGAAAAAAAATACCACGGACCAAACAACACTCAAGTCTTTGGTATCAGACTTTAAAGAAATACTCCCTAATGGAGATGAATATTAGAAGAAATGTTGACATGCGATTCCCTGAGGAGGGGGGCCTATCTGCTGAGCTGATCCCAAGATAGAGCAACCACGAGCGATCGCCCAGGACGTTGTCGGCGATCCGGCGGGTTCAACCCGAAACGATTTACGACATAAATACAAAGGAACCAAACAATATGGAGGTTCCACCTGCTGCAGCACCCCGGTAAACCAACCAGGGCTCACCAATGCAGGTCTGCCAAGACAGCGCTTGAAATGGACTGAAGTCATGAACAAAGATATATTGCGCATTTATTACCGTGTCACAGACTGCGAACGTGACAGAGGCGGTTATGGCAGAAATTATTTGATGAATTCATTTTAACATACCCTGAACTCCCTGTAACCATACAACGAGTTTGACCAGTATAGGACCATTATTAGAAAAACCTAGTCCCACAGACAGAAAGAGACTTGATTAGGGACAAGTAGGCGCTGAGATGGAGAGAAACTCATTGCTGGAAGCGAAGAAGTAACAAGAAAATACGACAAACGAAGAATATCCAGCTCCAATTTCGGAAGAAAAACCAGGTCCCATAAGGATGTTCAGAATCTACGCGAGGGGCTGGGAATAGAAATGAGGATGGTATCATGTTGAATGAACAAATCCAGTGTGTTGGAAGATCCCAAAGATCAATGCTTTTATAAAGCGGAAATAATGAGATCATGAACAAGGAGATAATACCTCCTATCTCGCAACTATATACATTTGAACAAATCCACCTGATCCCATATGCAGCAGTTACTGTAAAAACGTTAGGATTGAGATTTGGACAAGAGAGTGAAATGCGGCAGAATGGAAGAGGTAGTACCAGCATGGGAAAGGAGACTAATCCAGTCTGTTGAAAACTTACGAAAAGACATAGCTAAAGTGGAGGCCCCGTAAAGGGTGCTAATACTGCAAAACTTAGAAGGAAGGTCGAGACTATCATCAAGCGGTACAGAAAGCACCCCAAAGGGACCATCCAAATATAACACCGATTCAGTGCCTAGACACGCTTAAGCAAAGGTTGTCGTATTATCGACTAGACTCAGAAGATACCGGAAAAGTAGATCTAGAAAATTACACAACTCAATGTTTTACAAATCTGAGAAAAATGTTCTACAGAAAATTAAGAGTTAAAAAATAACCGAATATACAAATTTCCATCTAAAACACAAATTTCTACTTTCTGGGAAGAACAACTATCAACGAGTATTGGATATAGTACTACCGCAGTCTAGAGCAGGAAGAAGACCAAGGGCTTAGGAACATGAACTATGACCGACTTGATATAAGTGAAGTCAAAGGTGTATTGCGAAACTTAATGAACTGGAAATCACCCGGACCAGATAAGCTACAAAATTTCGCTGAAAAGTTTCCAATACTACATGGGAAATTACAAATTGATAAATCATGTGATTGGCATCCTACATAGTTTCTTTCCTCACTCAGGGAATAACTTACCTTTTGAAAAGATTTCAAATAGAGAAATTACCCTTCATAATACCGTAACACATGTTAATGCCAACTTGTTAAATAAACATCTTGATTTGGCAATGTTCCATAGAATTTGCACTGTGAAGAAAAATAATATTATATCTTTTAAAGCAGAAAGGTTGTGACGAATTGAAGGATGTAAAGAGCAACTAATCATTGATTCTATAGTATGTGAAAAGGCATATAAGAGCATAGGAATCTATCTTGGTAGCAACTACCAGAAAGAATTTTACTCTGTTAGCTCATGAGCTGCTTAGGTGTCATTGTATAATGTCATCAAGATTGTTGCATTCTCCAATGTATTATAAAGACTGGATATACCAACTTTCCTGAAACAAAATTTCCACTTTTAAACTGAGGTCAAATTGCATAAGGGGTATTTTCCAAGTGTTTGAAGTCCAATCTGTAATATTTAATATTCCATTTCCAATCTCTTAACTCAACTGAATATGGATTTGGATAAGCATGAAGGAGAGAATTTCTATAAGTTGTCCGACTGTTGTTTATGGATGTATAAAATAAAATTCAAAAAGACCAACTTGACTTACTAATTAGTTGAGATTTCTCCAATATTGTTGCAATTTGGTCTCAGTAAATGTAGCTATTCAATCCAGAGTAAAACTACAGAAGTACCCCAGTTCTCCAAGATGGCCGAATAATAGGCAATGACGAAAAGGGAAACTTTACAAATTGTATGAGATTTTTGAATTTTTTCTTGAGTTTTAAAGTTGAATAAAATTTTATTATTTAGCATGGTTATTAGAGTCCAAAAAATTAAAAATATTGAAATCGGTTCAGAGATAAAGAAAATATAAGCCTTTTATATCCCATTGTTTAAAAAAATTGCAAAATAGAGTTAGTGAGATTCGAACCAGTGACACAACGACTGTAATGCAGACCATTCAACCGCCTGAGCCATCGAATCTCATTATGCTTTGTAGTATACATACAGGTTTTATAATAATATAACATTTATTACAGTTTCTTTTCTATACACACATACATACATATGTATGTATGTATAATTAGTAGCCACAAGTATGCTCTTTCATTCCACAGAATAACAGCACTGCCAGATGCTCTTTTAAATTTTTTCATATTGTTGAAACCTTTTGATGACTCTTTTTTCAAATTATATATTTTTATACCCTCACATACTGTGTAGGGTATATCTAAGTTTGTGATTCCGTTTGTAATTTTTTTAATATTCATTTCCGACCCAAGTATATTTGAATCAGCATAAAAAAAAGACGATTGAGTTGATGTTAAAAAATTCAAATAAAAGAAAGTGATCTGAACCAGAGACAACGGCTGTAATGTGCCATCGAATCTCATGGTACTTTGTTGTATACATACAGCTTTTAAAAATAAACCATTTATTACAGTTTTCTTTCTACATACATACATACATAACATTTATATGTATGTATAATTAGTAGCCATAAGTATGCTCTTATTTCTCCATAGAACAACAGCGCTGCTAGATGCCCTTTTAAATTTTTTTTGATGAAACCTTTGATGACTTTTTTCAAATTATGTTTTTTTTATATTGCTATAAAACAACAAAGTTTAATACATAAGAAAAAGTTTAAATAATAAAATAATAAATCATAAAATTATGTTTTAAAAGCAAAAAGTATTACATGAATTGTATTTGTACTTGTAAATCATAAAAAGTTGCATACTCAGTTACTGTTGTCGTAACATCACATATGTATGCACATTTATTTCCTCATATGAACATATATAAATTAAGATAAGCTAAGCACAATAGTAAAATAAAATATTAATATAATTTAAATTACGTTAGTTTTGTGAAGGGTATTTAAGATTCGGCCCAGCCGAATATAGCTTTACTTGTTTTTTTTGTGGTTAATACCTGCTGACAGTTTAGTTGGCGTAACCATAGTATACACAATAACCATACAGATGTGCCCAGTTTGGTTATTGAAAAATTATATTGCCGCTTAAAGTTGTTTGAGCTGTTTAGGTCACATCTCCTTTATACTATATTGTTGACTGGTAGAATAGCTATATTGTTGTTGTTGTTGCTGTTGCCTACAGTCTGTCTACTGGTCTGCTATTGACGACTGTTTGTTTGAAATACAATTTGCTGTTTTTATTTAACAAATATGCTCATATGACGTACATATGCACATACATAAATACATATGACATGCTTACGTCATTTTATTACTCTTTTGTAGTTCGTATTTTGCTCGTTCGCTGTATTTGGTGAAAATGTTGTATTAATGTATTAAACTTAGTGTTATTTACTTTCAAATTAGATAAATAGTGAAGATAGAAAAGCACCTTTACCAATTTCTTACACAATAAGCCAATAATCAAGCTTTTTTCATAATAATAGTTTGTTTATGTTACTTCTCACATGAGTATATTTAATTAATGCCCGTCGTTATTAAATTATTAATCGACGAAGGTTTTTAGATTATTATTTAATAGAATAAAATTGTATTTAGTTGGGCATAAACAATTTTCAAAAGGCAGAACACTTATTTATTTGTTTATTTGCTTAAATCCCGCACAATAAGATATAAAGTACACGAGAGCAGTATCTATTGTATAAATTAAAATAAGTCAATAAACATCATGTATAAATGTATGCACAGTGTGCATTCATGTATATATAAAATATAGGCTAAAACGATAATACATTAATTAGGTAGTTTATTATCTTAGGTTGTTTACCTAGTCTTTCAGCTTGTCTATATGCCGCCGACATTTCGCTGATGCTACTCTGCTCTTCAGTAGACTCGAAAAATCTTGTTAAAAAAATGTTCAAACATTTTCTTCATCTTCAAGCAGAAATCCATCTAGGCTTTCCTAGAATTATCTAATAGTCAGAGCATAAATAAATGCATAATTGTAAGTACACTGCTGCGAATTCTGCTCGTGGGGAGCAAAGGGATGCTAAGCCTTTTGTGAATAGAGCTGTAATGTTGTTCGTTAAACACTTTTAATAGCGTTTCTACTAAGAAAAACTTAGTAGTTAGATAGTTACCAGCATTCTTTGATTAGCATATGCAGATTTGGGTGTTGCAATTACATCACCTTTATATTTACGGTTATATTTTATTAAATTTCAAATAAAAATTGCATGTAATTGTTGGTAATTGCAATCCACCAATTACAAATTGCAAACAATTGCTAATTGCCAATCTTCAATTAATAATTACAAGTGATGTGTAATTGGTGAATTCTAATTATCAACTACATGTGATTTGTAATTGATGATTCACCATTAGCAATTGCTTGCAATTTGTAATTGGGAAATTGCAAATACCAACAGTTACATGCAATTTTTATTTGAAGTTGACAGTTACCAATTACAAGTAATTTATAAAACGTAAGTGAAATTACATGTAATTTTTATATGCCAATCACTAATTGTAGTAATTGGTGATTAGTGAAAACCAGTAATTACCAGTTATTTGTAATATTTAAATAATAATTGTATTTAACGAATTTTAACCAATTATACTATATAATTGAAAATTGAAAAGTAATTGGCAACGCCCATTCCTGAGCATGCATTATATATAATAACATTTTGCTAATACTAGACTTTTATTGCCTTTACTAATAAATTTCATAAACATTAGCAATCACCGTTGACAATATAAAATCATAAATTAAGTGATAATAAAAGTTACCATAACATTTGTTGATGTCATAGAGTTGATAACGATAAAAATGTTGAATTGATGTCATGCACTGCTGATATTCAATGTATGACTACGGTGGTTATATTAGGTGATAGTACATATTTTTATTTAATTTTTTTTTGTGCTTATCACCGTTTTCGAATTAATTCGTATTGAAAGCGATTTGAAACACCATGTATATAATTTTCTTTCATTTTCTTTTAATTATTAATGTAATGTATTGTGGGGTATTGCTCAATAAGCGATCACAATTAATGTATTGTTCACTCCTTACTGGTTTAATACATTTAGAAACTGTAATAGCTCCTACAGGTGCTGTGGACAATGACTTCTCTCCCTTACCTCACAATCTGCATGTGTCTGTGTTTGATAGACTCCTTCTATGTAGATCTTTGTTGTTGCAGGTGTAATGACCTGTAAGTGCCCCTAACATAGCCTCAGGTCTCTTTTGTCCAGTTTTAAGGCAAATTACGTACTTCCAGCAAGCTTAGGAAATTCTCAAATGTTCCTGAACGTTACTGTCTTTGCATTGCTCCCCTATGAAAATCCATTTTTTCCATTTCCTCTTTAATTATATTCCTGTTGAATTCAAAAGATGGGGTGAGTTTACTATAAAGCTCTTCTTGCCTAAATATACAATTTTGAAACACTCCTTTCTAACAAAAATATTAATATTTGAAAAAATTCACAAGCATCATCTACATAGACTTTATTGAAATTTACTTTGGATTACATCCTGCGAACAGTTTCATTCCATTTATAATATTTTGAGTTTAGGCATATTTTTCTTAAACCCCTTGACATTGAATTAAAAAATAAAATACCATAAAAATTTAAAATAAGTACAAACAGCGTACCTAGTCCGAAATCAGCGGGGAATGAGGTAGACTATAATATAGTTTTAAAATGATTTATAAGTGTTTTTGCTTCAGTTTTATTCTCTGCTTGGTCAATATAAAGTATTTTTTTATCAATTTAGTGCCTTTTCTGGTTTTGCACGTGAACAATTTTAGAGTTTTTTTTCGGTCCTCAAAACTGGCTTCAAACACTTTATTATTATTTTTTTTGTTGCTGACCCAATCGAGATATAATATCTTATAATGATAAAACTAGTGGTGGGAACATAAAAGGGTATAAACCGTATTAGATTCAATACAGCTCCGATTTCTTGTCTATATATGAACCGATGTCAAAAAATTCTATAAATTTAATTTGAAGTGTCGAGATGTAATTGCAGCTGCTGTTTTTCTTACCATAAGCGTTCTAGTTCGCTTATATGCCCTACTTTAGATACCTCGGCTATATATATTGACCGATGTCAAAAGCTTAAAGAATTCAATTTTAAGTAGCTGAATTTTACTACTTCACAGTTCGATGATAGTTTTGATTTCTTGAGAAATCAGCCTTCGATATATTTCGGCTCTATCTAAGTAAAAGTCTTTTAGCATGTCTATATGCCGCCAACATCCTGAAAGACTAGGCAAAACAACTAAAAGGTCTCTTAACCAATAATATTTCAAATAAAATTGTTTAAGAGCGAATAATTCATTTTGAATTATTGGATATTTCAAAATATTTACTTTTGATACTTTCAAATATACAAATCGTAGCAACCAATAGCTCGTTGTATGAAAGTTGCAAGAATGAAAAAGTTGTTTTGTCTTTGAAAATGCTTAAATGTTTTTAAATTCTCATTATTTCAATTGAAATAATAGAATATGAAGTAAATGTTCGAACATTATTTTCAACAAGGTTTTTCGAATCTACTGACGAGCTGAGTAGCATTAGCGAAATCTCGGCAGCATATAGACATGCTGAAAGACTAGGCAAAAATAACTAAAAGGTCTTTGGACCCTCCTTGGGCAATTTTGGCCGTTTCTGAACTTAACCAGTACGATCGTTTGGAATCTGGTTGGTCTAAATTTCAGGGGGCTAGCTCTTTTCGTTTGGACTGTTTAATGTTTTGCACAGACAGAGGGAGGGATGGGCAAGCTCAATTCGTCTTAGTTCTTATGACTGATTAAGATTTACTTTATGGGTTCTCAGGCGCATATTTTACTGCGGAATGGCTTGGGGGTATATACCCCCAACTATTTGGTTAAAGGGCATAGAAATAAATTACCTATCCCTTAAATGCATTAGGACATTGCAATTCATGTCATCGCGATTAAATTTAAAATTTTTAGTTTTTCCCACCATTTGCTCATAACGCATATTCACAAAATTGACAACACTGGTTGGTATAAACTCATAATTGTATTAGTTTTGCAGTGCTATGAAGCAATATGTGCTTCTCTGAATAATAATCGTGTTCGATAATACACACTGTGTTCAGATGTGCTTCTATTTTTATAGAATTTATTTAAGTTTTTTGAGCTTTATTCTCGTATTGATGGGGAATTTTTTAATAAATAATAATAATTTTTCCAGCACTTCAGAATTGTATAATATTTATTTTTTGTTTGCAATTACTTAACGGCCAATAAAAAAATAAAAGTGAACTGTATTTATGACTTGAGTTTATAAAGCAATCAACCAGCTAAATATCGTGGGAATTTTATTGTGGTTTTAGATGTAATAATTTTTTAATGATCTAACATTTTAAAATACTAAGCAGCAACAATTTTTTTTGCAAGCTTAACCAAAAGAAAATATTATGGATGCGTGCACATGTCTTGAATGCTAAAAACTTATTTCACTGCCATGAAAAAATACGAACGAAGATAATTCTTTTTCTTACTTTATGTTTTGTCGGCAGATAAATTTTTTCCTTTTAAAATTGTGCTGTGTTGTACAATTTTATAAACTTGATATACATATGCATATTTTATTTGCATATATTATTTACATAAAATAAAAGTAAAAGAAAGGAAATGCTGTGATTGTCTAAAAATTAAAATTGATAATCTTAATACTCAACTTCGTTAATCGCGACATATGAAATAAGTAAAATAATTCTTGCTTGTAAGCAATAATTTATCAATTCACATTCTTAAAGTAAACAGTGGCTACAAGATAGCGTCTAATCAAATAATCGTACTTCAACAGCTGATTGTTGTTTATGTACGATAATATATATATATATATATATATATATATATATATATATATATATATATATATATATATATATATATATATATTTATTTATATATATTTAAATATATTTAGTTTTATTAAACACTTATTTGAGATATAGTGCATAGAAATTTGCCAGATAAGAGCTTAGCAAATATACAATATATTTTATGAACACACCCATTTCATTTAAACTTTTATTGAACATATGTAATTATTTATTTTATTGTCGTTATTGCTTTGGGATACATCTCATTCCTAAATACGTCAGTTCATTGTTTGTTTATTTAAAATAACTGCGCATTCTTAAGCTGGAATGATTGCAAATTTTCAAATATCCTGCTGTGAACTGCGGCTCGCTAATATTAGTGTTTCAATTATTCAGATTTGCAAAACAGAAAACATTCAAATAATAATAAATAATTTGATAGTCACAGAGGAGACTGACTACCTTCCACCTACACACTTTGAAGGAAAGCTTTTGTTATTCAAAATAAAAACAAATATTTGGAATTATGTAGACATATTTACATATGTACACATATTAAATTTTAAATAGAGATACATAACTCAAATAAGTTACAGCTTTTGATTTATGAACACATTATCTTGAATAAAGTAGTTCATTGTAATTTATTCAGATTTTGACCTAAAGAGAATTCGTAGCAAAACAACACTAAATATAAACTTTAGTGCTTTATGGAGAAACACTCTGATTTTATGAGTTCATAGCCTTAGTTTGAAAATATTTTTATTCCTGAAATTAGTATTGTAAAAAACATATTGTTGATTTTTTTCACGCATCATAGAATAAAACAAAACAAATACAGGCAAGTTAAACAAAAGAAGAAAAAAACAAAGCAAAATTAATTTTGAATAGATTTGTATATCATATTCTAGAGCTAAATCTCCATCATTTTATTTTAGTTTTCTTAAATATGTAGAATTTTCAAAAGAGATGCCCACAAAACCCGTCAACTTACAGCGACTTTGTAAATTATGGATAATAAGATACATGATCGAAGAATTCAACTGCATATTAATGAGGGCGTATCAGTATGTGGCATCGCTATGCTGAAAAATATGATCAGTGAAATGAAAACTGACATGGCTATTATGACAGAAATCATCAGAGAATGTTACTAGTATCATTAATGCTATTTATACAAAGCTGCACTGACATAAAAATACGCTAGACGAATCTGATATCGTCAATCTGAAACCAATCATCTTCAAACCATTAAAACAATTTTAACTGATTACAAACGAATGTATTATTTAAGAATTTTAACAATTTATGATTCATTGTGATTACAAATCGTTATGGTACGAGTGGTATCGTAAATGAATACGACACCATTTTGATTCGGCTTTCACCTGCAACTGGTATGAAAGTACATAACATTGGTACTCGAAAACGCTCAAAACGATTTTGAGAAAATCCAGTACCAGGAGGAATTTGAAGAAGATAAATTGATTTATCATAGTTCCGGCCTATTTTACCTATTTTTTGTTTTAAAAAAATTTTTTATTTTTTTTATCGGTCTCAAGCTTGTTTCTAAACTATTTCTTTTTTGTTGAAAAGGCAAGAAAACGTCACTACAAAATGTGCATTCAGTTTGTTTTAGTCCGAGCTCGAAACCAGGGGTTGATAATTGTCGTGGCAGATATGAAACAGCTGGCTGTGTTTCAAAATGTTTAATTTGTTTCGTTTTCTTTAAAATATGTATGTATGTATATTGAAACATGAAATTACATTGTTGAAGATATATTACGAGATTAGATGATTTTCATTAAATGTAATGTCTGGGGATAAACACGGTCCTGGCATCGAATAAACTCATTTTCATTTATATTTTTCAGACAAAGAATTATAGGACAAATAAATGATTTTAAAAAGTTTAAGAACTCTGATAAAATTTTGAATCTGGTAGATTTTAAGGCCAAATTGATGTAGCAGGTTCCGGTCTTGGGAACTCCATTTTATCCTCGTTCATATATTTTTATAATATTACGCTATATAAAACTGTCTTTAAAAAGAAACACGTAGACGATTCGTGAAATTCAGCATTTGGGTTGCGGGTCTGGCGAAAATCCATGTTGTTCACACATTACGCATAATGTTGTTGTTTTTGTCAACGACTTCAACAGTTTTGATGAAGTACAGTACTTAAGAGTTTCGGTAATACCAAGCTTTGCTACCGATATTCTTTGTCAAGCTAGAGATAAAATAATTTTGATGTTTTTTCAAAGCAATTTTATTAGCTATTTTCGGAAGATAGTTTTATCAAAATCACCTAAGTCTTCCACGAATACTTTTGGCAATTAAAAACTGATTAATCATCTACGCGTTTCAAAAAAGACTCGGTAGTGACTCATACTCATGGTTGAAAAGTAATTTATTGAAAATGCAATAACAAAACACACATAAATCGAAACCTAAATGAGTCGAAACTCATAGAAAAACCGGGTAATAAAAAAGAGTATCGGGTAGGGTACAATTTTCTCCCAAGGAAAAATCATTTATAGTCAGAAAATGAGCTCATATTTACTTATTTAAAACGAGCAGAAGAATCAGAAATGACAAATGTGATCAATTTTATTATAAAATGCTTGTGGGGCAGGGGATAAGTAGTCATTAGAGTGGATCAAAAAAAAAAAAAAAAAGAATCACCAATCACCCATTAGAATTATTGATAATGTAGAAACAATTCTAAAAATATATTTTTTGACATTAATTTATTTTACTCTTCCCGAGAAAAATTTGTGGCGTTGCTAACTTTTCATATAAATGATACTAATAACAACAAACACAAAAAATTAAAAACAGCTGATATTGTCGCTCTGAGATATCATCCAAGGAACAAGTACAACAAAGTGATAGAAATTGGAAGTCATTGATACAAACTAAATGTAGACAGAAAGTAAATCAAATGGTTCAGTTGTCTAAGCATTAATGCAAAATAGTGCATGTTTTGATGAAGGGTGTTGACGAGTATCATAGCACATATGAAGCAGCCAGGTTGTACCCCAGCTAATAAGCCTTCAAATTTACTTTTCTTTAAGAAAGTATTATTCACTAAAATTTGTCACAAAAATCCTTCTTAATTGCAAGAATAAATTTAGAACTCTTAAGTCCGATCAATATTCAAATAATTAATTTTATGGTTTTGTCATGCCTACAAATACAACCCTTTTAGTATTTCGTTTTACAGAGTCGCTATTCTTAGTCCGATTTGAAAGTCATGTGTATCATTCAAGATTCAAAGCTATGTAAGAGCTGTATTTGCATTCAATATTTTTATACCACAAGTTTCATCGGAATAACACAGCTGTACTTTCTTTGTAATATATTTAGCTATAGTCTGGGTACGAACCAAGTTTTAAAAATCATGTCGAGAATTCTACGTGGTAGTAAATGTAGCCCTGGACAACGGTATACAAAATACCAAAGGGCAGTATATGTAGGCATGGCAAGAAAATAAAAATTAATTTTGGAATTATTTTCACAATACCTTTAATTCTAGGGGGTGACTGACGCAACTTATTTTTTTTTTGTGTGGAAGGGGAACCACTCTAGTAGTTATATCATCTAAAAAGCTTTTCGTTTGATTTGTATAAATGTAGTATATATGTTTGCGTATTTTTCTATGTATTTATATAAATATTTTATATAATTTTTCCCAAGAAAGTAAAACTGCAAAATGTCAACTTTTCAAAAGTATAATTTTGCACTTAATTAAAGTCATACAATTTAGCATTTCATAAGAATTGTCAATTGTGCATGCATGTGTGCGTGTGCATGCGGTTGCTGTCAAGTTTCCTCAAAATGTTGTAGTTTTGCTTTTTCTGTTTAGTTGCAACAACGCCTCTATGGGGATACTTTGCCCATATACATGAACAAACATGCATGGCTACAAATTTATTCGTACGCTTGCTGTTCATACTTCATTATTTGATTTACGCTTTAGAAATGCTTATAACCATTTAGTAAAATTTTATTAAAACCATACCAGCATATGATTTTCACATCATTGTCATTAACATCAACATTAAAGTACGCATGTATGTGCGCTTGAAAGTTCAAACATGCAGAAACAATCTGTCAGATTTCTAAGCAAATGCATGTCGTAGCTGCTTCAATAAAATGAATAAATGGAAAATGTGAACAATCATTTAAACATAAATAATGGGTGAAACTAATAGTACACATGAGCTATGATCTTACCCACTAATTCTGAAGTTCAGCATGCATAAATAAACGTTTTGTATTTGAGACAAATTGTTAGTGGTCACTAATCGCTTGTTGGAGATAATCAGGAAAGCTGAAAATAAATGCAAAAATTATTAAGCATTTGAAACATTTGTAACAACTACATTAAAAAAATTATTTTTATTATCATACTCAATAACGGAATTCATTGAGTCAACAAATAAATTATTTAAATGCAGACCTATAAAGGAATACGCGCAATCAAACAACAGTTTTATATAAAACAAAAACGTTGTTGCATAAAAAGAACTATAAAAATCTCAAGAACATTTAATTATATGTATAAAATCTTATACATTATCATTACCCTACTCTACCTATGCCTTCATATAGGAAGTTGTAGCAACGTGGTTGGCAACGATATTCCTCAAAATAACAGCTGACAATACAGTTAATTGAGGCAAATCAATAATAAACCAGTGCGAGTGAGACGCAAAACTCTCAAAGGCCAAACAACAAACAAGCCTCATATCACTTGAGAAACACGCTGCTTTACGACTGAATCTTATACATTTTTCGTGATTTATTTTGTCAACAATTATATTAGTTCCGTTCGTAGCAAGTAACAGTTGAGTGGCTGTTGAGTACTTATCAACGCATTGTTGAGTAATTCCCCTCAGCTCAACAGCTGAGTGTTTGGTACCTATTTATCTATAATAAATTTTCACGGTTATTTTTGCTCTACATGTTGTAAATCAGCTGACATAAAATTTTCTGCTGCTTATAGCAAATTTAACGCCAGTTTCTTCGTAGGCCGCCAGAACTTGATTTATTACAGTTTATGTAAAAAGTGATAGAATTAGTTAATAAAAAAATTTAATTGCGATATTTTTGTTGGATTGAATGTATGCATAATTATTTCAGTGTGTAATTTTAATTATACACTATTTAATTTGTTACCATGCTGAACGAATTTTTAATAGGGCGGCGCTAAGCGCTGAACTTGATATAATATCGGCGCGATTTTTTAAAATCAGTATGAGTTTGGTTTGGCTATTTTACACAAAATATTTTTAAGGCAGTGTATATCTAATAAACGATAACACAGGAGTACAGAAAAGTTATGTTCTATTGACAGCCACTTTCTAGGCCACATTTACTAAATATTTGGATATAATAAAATCCACTTTGCTTTCTATTTTTTGTTAAATTTCTATTTTCTTACTTTTATTTCTAATTCCTTACATTTAACTGCTATTCATTGGTATCATATTTATAGCGTTTCTTATAAAAGCATCACACACAATATTTCTTTTTGATTTTGTCATAAAATTTTATGCAATTGATAAAGTGGCATGTATGAATTGAAACAAGTAAGAATGTTTTATTCGAACAGGTCGAATTTTGATACCCTCCAGATATTGAAACGTAAAAACATAAACTACCACATCTACATTTTTCACCAAAAACGATGTAGTCCAATTTCTTAAGAACTAGATTTTGCAAAATTTTATAAATTTAATTTAAATGACCGAATTTTGTTACTTCACTTACTTTTTCACAAAGAAAAGTTCTACTTCGCCTAATCGTCTGACTTCTTCAGAAAATCGGTTTTCGCTATATCTTGGCTATATATATCCACATGTATATTATATAGATCAATGCCAAGAGATTTTATAAATTTATTTTTTCCTTCCTTTTTCTGCCAAAAATATTCTATTTCGCTTAGAGGTCCGATTTCTTCAAAAACCGGTTTAAGCCATGCCACGTCGAAAAAATTTTTGACTTTCTGACTTTTTAAATTTTAGACATTAATCGTCATTTGTCATATAAATGTTTCATTTGATCTACAAATTCACAAAAATACTTTACTGCATATGTTGTTTCAGTTCTTACTAAGGGAACCTTTTTCCTCCTATTTCGATCTTATCCATATTCAAACTTGTACTATCAAGCTTGGCATCTGTCTGGTTCAAATTTTAAGGGCATAGCTATTTTCCACAAGCAAATGGACGGTTAACCATTCTCAAATTGTCTTAGTTTTCAGCACTGATCAAGAATATACTCTATGGGGTCTCAGATGAATATATTTCTGCGTTACATACGGGATATGCCTATTAATTTCTTAAGAGAGTGTTTACTGAGGATAAAATTGTTAGACAAATATTTGCTTATAAATCCAAATGTTCAAATGGATGTGCGGCAAAAACTTTTTCCAGATAAAGATACAAAAAAGTTGTCGAAAAGACATAAGAAGCTAATGAATAATACGGATACATTAATTTTTTGTTACTTTTAGTATTGATGTCGGCTGCTCTGGAAGATAAATAATTTTTTATAATATTAAATGATTGTTGAAATATCTTTGGTCATTGAATTTTTATGTAAACAAAATAAATTCACTTCTATTTACATACATGTAGTACCTATGGTTGTATGCAAAAGAATTGCATGTATGTACCGTAGTGCTAAGTACTCTGTCAATAGAAATAGTAGTAAAATGTTATTTGAGTAAATCATTTAGTGGTTTTGGTTTGAATGGAAAACCACTCAAGCATAAATAATACTTGAGAAAATTCTTTGTTGACGCAAATAAACGAAAAACTGCAAATAAAAACAAAAATAAAATAAAGTACAAGTATTTAACAACATGGTTGAGGTGGAATTATTCTCAGATCTCATTTCATACAGTGCTGGTGTAATTGTAGTAATTACACCATTTCTATTAATTCAACCGAATGATGTTTAAGCAAATAATATTTGAGCTGAAGTATGGGTAAAGGAGTTTAGTACAGTCGTAAAGCAGCTGTGGGCTGGAACCAGTGCGGTCAGGCTTGTTTCTGTTGCTTGGCCTTCGAGAGTTTTGCCTCTTCTTAAAACTTTTATTTCTCTCTCTCTTCTAGTCAGAGAGTAAAACAGAGATGTTAAAAGTTATTGATGAGAAATTTGAAATCAGCTGAAAGAAAATTCCGAATACCTTTATAAACAAACTTAAAAACAATTTGTTTTTTGTGAAAAATAATTGAAAATTTATTTTTTTTTATATTACTAATTAAATTCACAAGACTATGGAATTTATACTATATAAATAGATTGGGATAAATTAATCAACTATCTGATAAGTATTGTGAAATGAATCGTAATGCAGTTAAATACTTTATATTATTCCCGAGCAAAACTCGAAGATGAGTGTTGGAAAGAAATAGTAAAAATTAGCAAAATTAAGTCTCTTTTAACCTTCGCAACATCTCTGTTACACTCCCCAGATAATATTTGTAGCCCAAGAGTATCAATATAATTGGTATCAACCACCCTGTAGGCCCTCTTCTGCATACTAAGAAGTTTGACCGATAATTCCCTTTGAAGGAATTAAATTGGCTTCGCTAATATAATGATAGGCCAGGAGAAAGAATATACATATACTACCCAGCATGAATTAGTTAACGAGAGCTCCTTCATCTCAATATGAACGAATGTGATAAAAGATAACAGAGAAAAGGAAAATTTGGTCAAGACAGAAATATTTCAGGTGGCAGTAGGAGATTGCGATAATTAGCATCATCTTGCACACCAAAAAGCCAAGAAAAAAATTTATTTTATGATATCTGTATAATTTTATTACGGCTTAGAGAAAAAATGCCAAGTTCGCTGTTTCAGTTGTAAATTTTTTTGTGCTGATACAAGTAACTCTGTAGATTGATTAAAATGATTTGGTTTGGTTCAAAGTTTGACTCCAGTTGGTCCTGTAAACAGTTTTGAATTTTTAAATCGCAAATATGCATGTAATAATCCACTTGACCTGATATCCGACAACAGTGAACATTCACTTAAATGAAGAGTTCTCGAATCAAAGTGTTCGCAATACTATATTTTTCTGGGGCATTTTGTCGTTAAAGAAAAGTGCTAAAAACAGTTCTATTAGTTTTGATATCGTCAATGTTTTGAAAATAATATGGATAATTATGTTTTAGCGATGGTTTTTCAGCTCATGATTGTTTTTTTCTATTTTTTGATTAAGTTTTTATAATTCTCTTATAATATTGTCAATAGTTCGTAACTGATATCGTTATCGAATTATCGAAATTGAAATAATTGCTGCCACAAATTGAGAGACAGGTGAGATCTATGAGTTTATTCTCTTATCGAAAACGATAGTCGTTATCAAGTGCTTTGCCCAAAAAATTAATGAAAGTCGAGGTCTAGTAGTGTAAAGTATTTTTATTTTCGAATTCTATAATATGTGTATTTAAATGGTGAATAATGTGCAAAAGATACCGCCTACTTGCTAATCAGTACATGCAAATATGTAACATAAGGTCAAGGGGGATACTAAACATTAGCTGCTTATAAATATTTCTTAATTAAAGGCCTAATCTTATTTAATAATATTTTAATCTATAATCTTATCAGCAATTATTCACCTTAAAACATGAATAAGACGATTGAATGTGATTGGTTTTCATTTACACTGCATGTCATCGTGCAAGCTCTGATTGAAGCTACAATTCTCTTAAATTGTATCACATTAAAATTTATTTGTTTTGGAGGCTTAACAGATGCCACATTGTAGTAGAATAATACAAAAGCCATAATATAATAAAAAAAAGTAGAAAGAAAAATTAAATAAGGGTGATGTAATGTATTTGTTTGTTTAATATATTTTTTTCTCTTTGTTTGGTGTTGTATGGGAATTCGAATCATAGTTTTCTACAGAAAATAATTATTAAAAAAATTAACAACACCAATAACTAGTCAGGCATCAAATGTTAAACAAATGAATAAACCACAAAGAACATACATACGTTTGTATGTAGTTACGAATGCATAATTAGAAATTATGAAAATAGATATATTAAATATTAATTAGAAATTTTCGACCTCTATTTTTAATTTTATACATATTTTAATGTTATCAGACTTTTGAGTTCTGAGCCTTTTCTTTCAATTAAGAAGGATGATTAATACTTTTTAAAATATCAAAAGTAAATTTGAAGATGTGTTAGCTGGGGTAACATAATTTCATTTCATATCTATTGTGACAATAGCATCCTTTTGTTTCATCTAAATACGCGCTGTTTTGTATTGATGCCTGGATTATTAAACCACCAGATATTTTGATCTACCTTCTGTTTATATGCATTTATTTGTATCAGTCGCTTGCAATTTTTATCCTTTGTTGAACTTGCCCTCAAATTTAATTTTCTTGTCATCCCTAAACCAAGAACGGAAAGCGGAACATTTTTTTTTTCTGCTGAGGCTTTACGCTAATTCCATATCTAAACAAAAATGGCAACGTTATGTCAAAACGTTTCCTTTAAATTCTAAATCAACTAAGAAAAATAAAGAAAATATATGTATATGTAGATATATTATCTACATATATTTTATTGAATATGTACTATTTTAATTTCGAATATTTTTTTGTTGTTTTTTATTTATATGTTCGTTTCCAGCTAACTTCAATAAAAAACGCGTTTTTATAGGTCATCTATATCTTGTCTTTTTATACCCTTCACATACTGTGTAAGGGTATATCTAAGTTTGTGATTCCGTTTGTAATTTTTTTAATATTCATTTCCGACCCTATAAAGTATATATATTTGGAATCAGCATAAAAAAAGACGATTGAGCGATGTCCGTCTGTCCGTCTGTGAGTTGTTGAAATCAAGTTTCTGAAAAAACTATTTGACTTAGAAACTTCGTTCTTTCACTAATATGTTGCATATTGTCCACGAGGAATCGCTATTTAAATTCAGCAAAATCGGTCCACCCAGTTCTGAGATATAGGCCAAAATCTGAGACCACCTCGAAAATTTCGCACATTTTGTATGAGATTTTTGAATTTTTTTCTTGAGTTTTAAAGCTGGAATAAAATTTTTATTATTTAGCATGGTTATTAGAGTCCAAAAATAAAAAATATTGAAATCGGTTCAGAGATAAAGAAAATATAAGCCTTTTTATATCCTATTGTTTAAAAAAATTGCAAAATAGAGTTAAGTGAGATTCGAACCAGAGACACAACGGCTGTAATGCAGACCATTCAACCGCCTGAGCCATCGAATCTCATGATACTTTGTGGTATACATACAGGTTTTATAAAAATAAACCATTTATTACAGTTTTCTTTCTTACATACACACATACATACATGTATGTATGTATAATTAGTAGCACAAGTATGCTCTTACATTCCACAGAATAACAGCGCTGCCAGATGCCTTTTAAATTTTTCATATTGATGAAACCTTTTGATGACTTTTTTCAAATTATGTATTTTTTTATATTGCTATAAAACAACAAAGTTTAATACATAAGAAAAGTTCAAATAATAAAATAATTAATCATAAAATTATGTTTTAAAAAGCAAAAGTATTACGAATTGTATTTGTACTTGCAAATCATAAAAGTTGCATACTCAGTTACTGTTTTCGTAACATCATATATGTATGCACATTTATTTCCTCATATGAAGATATATAAATTAAGATAAGCTAAACACAATAATAAAATAAAATATTAATATAATTTAACATAATATTTGATGCAAATAAATGCTTATATAAGCAAACTAAACCAGTGCACATTTACAAAAGCACACACGATAACAAGTTTTAATGAAAAATTACATTATCCAGTTCTATCCACATAAAGATTAGGGTATAAGTACTTATTTTCTTAAAATATAGTTATAAAGTTTCGGTCTATGCAACAAGTCGTAAAATTTTTCACGTCAAGAAAATCGATTATCTTCAGTTTAAATACATTAGGCATCTCTCTTTTATGTACATAGAAACATTTTACACGTGCGCTCATATTTACTCTGCGTTACCATATGCGAAAATTTATCTAATTGCTATAGATTTGTAATATGGTAGAGATTAAAATATTTTATTACTAAAGCATCAACTCAAATTCAGAAATCTTGCATCAAACCACCCACATTCAAATTCATTTTGCGACAAAAATTTGTTTTTTAATCAGAAACAATTAAAATATGTAATTCTAATTAATGAATAATGGGCAAATTCATAAAACTCAAATGAATTTAAAATGTGTTTTAAGTCAATTATTTCATACAAAATTTTCTAAAATCTATTTCAAATTCATTTAATTTTTATGAATATACCTCTAAATGTAATATCATCACAAAAGCGATAGAATTATATTTCACCTATCCTTATACATATGTATGAATGTGATAAATATGTACTTTGCGTTATTAATAATATTTGTACAAAAAGGTATATGAAATTGCCATCGCACACATGGATAAACGCTTGTAGTGCAAAACCAGTGATGGATATGTGATTTTCATTGCGGTATCAAAAATTTTCTGAAAGTACGTTTTTATTAAACAGCAAAAAATCTTATGAAAACAAAAAAAATTTTTATAAAAACCATAAATCAATACATAAAGGTTCAGTTTACCTACTAGTGTTTTTCCTTAATATATTTTAAGGTATCGCGAAATTTAATAATTTAAAACACAAACGAATCCTAAGTAAGAACTTATACTTAGGAACACTTTAAATCAAACAAGTTATGATTTAATAAGTATTAATTTGAAACCCAGCTTCAAAATAACAACCGCTTTAATTCACTTATATTTTGCAAGTATTTTTTTTTGATGGACTTTAATAGTTAACACTATACATAAAACCCCGTTACGATACAAAAAATAGAACATAATAAATTCAGCATACCACGGGACAAATACACAAAACAATTACAATATACAAATGACTAAATGTCGGAAAAAGTACGATCGTACCAACCTTTCCATCACTGGTGCAAAACTGAATCAGTTTAAGCAAACAAATTTTAAAAATTCTCAATTGCTCTATAAAAGTACTACCATATGACGTAAAAGTTTTATTTGAATGATGCCTGTTTCCAGCGGTTGTAACAAAGCTATTTTGCAGCGAGGTGTTATAATCGTTGTTTATCCTTTGCTTGATTTTTGTTTATGATTTGATTTTGTTTTGTTTCATTTTGACAATTCTCCCGGTGAGCATTTTCTAATGCGAATAATTGTAGTCAATTCACCTTGGTTTTAACTTTGTGAATTTGTTTTTATAAAGAGATCAACGATTAATAATACTCATGGTATTTTATACCAAGTTATTAAAGCTTATATACAGCGTTGTCAACTTGATGCGCGTTTCGCGACATTTGCGCTATTAAAATTCATTAAATGAAAAATTCCTTAGTTGGCATGTGGTGCGTTTTATTAAATTTGGTAGGTTTTAATTTTAAGTAGAAAGTAAATTGAAACAACTTTTTTTTCATTGTGGCAAAAACATTTCTGCCAAAAGTACCATTTCAATATGCAATATGGATGAATATATAAGCCTTTAATTATTAGTAATTGTTGATCAATTTATAAACAAAATTTTTTAACATTGTAGTCCATTTATAGCCGAGATATAGCGAAAACAGATTTCTCAAGAAACTGAACTTTTTGGTAAACTTGAACACTTTTTGGTACCGAAAATACGTTAGTTTTGTGAAGGGTATTTAAGATTCAGCACAGCCGAAAATATACCCTTCTTATTTGTTTTTTTATTTTTTTTTTAATTAATTTAATTATTTATTGAATCTTCATAAATTGAACTAACAATAAGTTTGCAAATCTTAAATCTACATACATAATTAATTAAGCCCGACCAATGTCAGACTTAACGCTAAGGTTTAATATCTTATAATTTATAATGTGAAATAATAATTTTTCATTATCCACTTTTACGAAACATTATTTGTGAAACTGATTAGAGCTGTATCCCTCTTTTAATCTAATGTGGCCACGATGGTTCAAAATACTGCGTAAGGGGTTGGATGCGACTCAAGTTTAATTAAATATTTTCCTGAATTGGCGATTTCTGTAGTTACAAGTGGCATATTCAAGTCACGATGAATATTTAAATTTGACATACCATGGAGCTGAAGTAATTAAACGTAAAATTTTGTTCTGCCATCTTTGGATTTTTTCTACAAGAGAGGCTGAAGCTGTGCCCCATAGTTGTACAATAAAACCATATTGGCTTCATAAGCGATTTATATATTAAAAGTTTGCAGTCTAGGCTGAGTGTAGAGTTTCTTCCTATCAACCAATGGAGCTGAGCTAGTTTAAGCTTCATCTGTGTCATTGTTTTGCTTCAATGTGGAACTTCCAAGTAAGCCGTTGATCTAGATGAATACCAAGATATTTAACGCGTGAGTGTTGAGGAACAACTTGATTATTTATACGAATTGGTATGTTTCCCTACGTAGTGTAAAATGTCACGAACACATTTCTGTTCATTTACTTTTATTCTCCAGAGCTTTAACCATTGTTCAAACTGAAAAATATATTCCTGGAGATGTCGGGTCGCTTCTTGAGGTATTTTGTGTGTACTTAGGCAAGCTGTATCATCGGCAAATGTGTGAATATTGCTACCAACAGGCATATCAGATGTGTATATCAAATATAAGAGGCCCAGTATGCTACCCTGTGGCACACCGGAAGCAATATATTCGTAAACTAACAAACTCACCTCCTTCACAACAAACTTTCGAGGTAATATAATTTTCCAAAAGCTTGACTATGTTCGTAGGCAAATGAAGTTTAACTTCAAATCAGACCTTCGTGCCACACTTTATCAAAAGCTTGAGATACATCAATAAATAGTGCTGAACAATAACTTTTTGCTCGAAGGCGCTTCTTATGACTTGAACCATCTATGCGTTTGTTCAATAGTACCTATGTTGTCGTCTAAAGCCAAATTGATGATCTGAATACAATTATCCAGCTAGTATTGGAGACAATTTCGTCACAAGTAGTTTTTCGAAGAGCTTTGACATTGTTGGTAATGCTTATAGGCCTATATGACTCAGCTTTAGTCAGATCTTTACCCGGCTTTGGTATCATCTTGACCACTGCAACCTTCCAGTTATTAGAAAATATTCCAACCTCAACATAGCATTAAATGAAAAGCAAAATTTTACTGCTACTGAGGCAACTCGATCATCATCATCTTGTTACTAATCCCATCAATACC
>BGZK01002652.1:0-47023 GCA_005406025.1 Eumeta japonica
CCAGACAGATGCTGTCATGTGTAATCATAAAGTGTAGAAACTACATCATTGAATATAACGTAAATAATAAACAATTTTCATTACTCCCTTAAATAATTCGTGGCAAATAATTATAGTGATATATATGGTTATTTTTTGTTTTGCTTCTGCAACATAGTTATTAAAGAAAAACCGCTTTTCTCATAATATTGGCTTTTTATACAATAGTTTGCTAATTTATATTTACATTCCAAAAGCCTTAAAGTTTAATCAATAATAATTATTTAAATGCAAATGTAAAATTTAAATTATTATTTTAATATTGCGTGAGATCTTCTTGTTTATTTAAAAAATAATAAGATAACATAATAACTTCTTTATTTAAAGTAAGAGAATATGACTCCTTTTGTTTATCTCAAAATGCGCGGGCATGATTGTTTACATTGTTTTACTATTTGGTTTCTTTAGAATATTCCAGATTATGGTAAATATTTGTTTGCGTCAGATGTGATACGTTTACAACTCTGTTTCTTGTAATTGATTTATGATCTTGTTTACACTTGGGCAATACATTCGACTACTCGCAAACAGACATATATACAGTTAGAGCGCTGACGAGTTAGTTTTCGTTTGGTCACTGATGTGTTTAAAAGTGTGATTAGTTAAAAACGTTTTAATGGTTCCATAGTATATTTTCATATTGAAGTATTACTGAGCTTACTTTCATTTTAAAATCAATCGTCAAACCTCAATAGAGATTTATCATAACCCCTTATTAACACTGAAGTAAATAATTTTTTTTATATTCAAACAAAATGTGGTAATAGAGAGCGCGTAACGTAAAACATTTAATTATGAAATATCTATAGATTTACTTAAAAACACAAGCTTTTAAATAATTTCTAAATGCACTTAATATCTGATGGTATACAAACATTTGACTATGGTTATGATGTTGATTTTTACTGTTCTGTATAGCTGGTTCTGATAACGAAACTCACATTAATATTTTGCACTCCTTTACAAATTAATTTACTGTATACACTAATATACACTATTAAAGTGGTGTATACACTACTAAATGACCGGTGTCGCCGCGGAAAACGGAGATATTTATACAGGATATTATTTTATCATTCATCTTTTCGCAAATATTCATAATCTTCTTTCTTAAAACAACTTTGCCAAAATAACTATAACGAAAATATATCATTGAAAATATACTTATAAATAATACAGTATGATATAGATACAACCCGAATAAATGCTCGGTCAAACTGCAAGTGCGGACGCAAATGATTGGCCGGCCGTGAGGCTGAGTTTGGCGCAGTACCTACACGTCAGTACGTACTTAGGCTATCAGTATAACATTTCTACGTAGATGTTCTAAGCCATTTTTCTCAGAAACAGCTACTTCAATGACTAAGGTTTCTTTGGCGAAATTGTTTTATAGGGGGAGGAGATTATGAATATTTGCGAAAGATGGAAGATAATATCTATCCTGTATACGTTGCGTCGTGCCAATATCGCGTTCATTACCGCTTTTAGTCCACTCGTCGCGTCTATGCGTAGCTGCTGTGTTCCAGGCAGGCGATGCAGACACAGGTTTTTGTCATGGTTGCTTCGGCCCCACCCCGCTGCCGCACCGCTATTCGTTGCGAGCGAAGCTGGTTTGATTTTTCTTACAACATCTTTCACAACATTCACCCCCTTAGATGTTGGATTTCTAAAAGGTTTTTCTTAAGTGTTTGCCTATTTTATAAATGGCACCTCTGTAAAAAACATTCAAGTCTCTAAACCCAGCAGTTTGTGCTCTGCGTTGATATATCAGTTTAGTTGGTATCTTGGAAACGGATTTACAGATGTCGATGAAAATTTGCACTTTGATGACGTTTTGTTTTTCAAATTTATCTATATAGTATCGTCTCGGGAAAAATGACATTAAAAAAAACTTTATATGAGAAATTTCGAACAGGTGTTTCAGAGTGCAATCTAGTGGAATTTTGAGGTCATTTTATTGTGCCGATGATAGTGGATGTAGTGCCGAGGCACGAGGTAGGCTTAATGTAAAGTTCTCGACAACAGTGGTACTACAGGACCTACATTATACAGATAGCACTATGAGACATTATTAATCTGAGAGTAGGTAAAAAGCAAATTTTCCATGCACAATGTAATATATATTATGAATCTAAATGTATATTGTTGAACATAAGCAACTTTTCCCGCGGGAAATTATCCTATTTCGACGGCAAACTTGAAAAACGCTGAGTAAAGCTTCGTTGCTCAGGTACTGTATTAATAAACTTATCGCGTTGGTCGAAGACCTCTCTAGACAAGTAGCGGTGATTATGAAGAAGTTTTACGTCCAATTAGCGCCAAGAAGCAACACACTTAAAGCTTTATTCTCTAGCGCGTTATTCGGGTCGTGTTCTAGAGCGTCTTTGTGTATCAACTCATAAAGTCATAAATTCTTTGGTAACTTTTCCGTAAGTTGTTATAATATTAATTTGATGACTATAAAGTTATAATTAGGATTTTGATTTCATTAATTCGTTGATTTTCAATCTGATTCTGATTGTACAATAATGATTTCTATTTATTTCTATTCATTTTGCTCTTGATTTCGCTCTCTTTTAATCTTCTCCTGCATCTCTCCCTTTATTTCTTGATCTCTCGTCCCATCTCTGTCCACTACCTGTTAGTCTTTAACGTCCGTCCACTCTCTCCTCCCTCACAAACCGGACAAGTAAGCATTTAAATACATATTCGTTTTCTTTCTTAATATGTAGCATATATAGGATATTCTATAGTTTACTGTGTAATTTTTATATGACGTATGTTATGTTGTAGGAGGGCAAACCTCGATTTTTCTGCCGTTACGATACACGATCGTTAATGGACAGTTTTAAGTTGATTATTTATCTTGAATAAATGTATAAAAAAACCTGATCAAATACTAAAAATATTCGTATATATCAGACCAGTGGTTTTCAAAGTATAAGAGAGTATAAAGGGACAGACAAATGGACAAACAGAAAGTCGAACAGAGAGACGCTGTTTTATAATGCGTATGAGTAGAAGCGCATTAAAAATTTGTATTTATTGTGCTACTATTTTAAATTTATATGTCATCTGATGGAACAATGCGGAGTAAATAAATTGTTGTTAGACGTCTCGGACCCGTATCGTTGAAAGTAGAATAATTAAATACAAAAATGAAAACGTCAAATTAAACAGCAAAAGAAACAACAACGTATTCCAAGGAAGTCCGGAATTAATTAATAAAGAGGAGGGGAATTTGCTATCCTTAATCATAAAAACAATTATAGATCTGCATGTACCATTGTATTAAGGTGAAATTGACAGAATTCAACAACTTCTTGGCAGAAGGTAAGCAAACATAAAGCTAAACCCATTTCCGTTTCGACTAAAACGCTTCAAAAGAAAATACACATACTGAGAAACAAACGGAAAATGAAGCCATCGAATTGTTTACGATTAGAATAAAAAACGACTTAAGTGCTAAAGTATTTTCAAGAAAATCATTATTTTTTTTAAAATCAAGTGCGAATCAAATGCCAGTTAAGTGCGAGTTAAATGGCGCTGTCTACATTCTATGTAAAATATGAACGATTCCATTGAAAATGCATAAAAAATACGTGAAAAAATGTCCATATCGGGAGCTTTATATGAAAAACTTCAAAAGTGTGTGTATGTGTGTTATTTCCTAGGCACGATTGGAGTTCACTCCTTAAGTACGATTATCTTTGAACATGTAATATGCAAAGAGGCTAAATAAACGCATCTCTTATAATATTGAAAGAATATATGCAAAATTTTATTCTCATTTAAATTAATCATTGTCGGTAACTAGTAACAATAATATTAAATATAGATAGTAATAGATGTCAAAAAAATCTGCAATTATAATTAACGCATCATACAAATAAGTTATATTTAATTACATACTAGATACCATTATATAAAATAATAATTCCAATTTTTTTTATAGTGTTATAAACATTGAAAACATTTTTGTAAAGTTAAATGAAAAAAAAGGCTAAAAGCGGTGGGATTCGAATCCACTCCTTTGAAGAGACTGCTGCCTTAAATCAGCGCCTTAGTCCGCTCGGGCACGCTACAATTGAATGTGTTAAAAATAATAATAGAGGTCAAATACGTATATAAAAAGACAATGCTTTTTAATTAACGCTTGTTAATTTCACTCGTAAAATTTCCACATCGATAGCCTTTCATGGAAATGGATTCTTAAGGAGGAAACCTAAAAATAAAATAAAACTTCGTCTACCTGAACTCGCTTTGACCGGCACCGACTGCAAAAATAAACTGTTTGATTACATTTTGTAGGCATTATAAGAGTTCCCACACAAAGTGTCCACCATTCGCGCTGTTTTAAGCTCACGTTAGTTTTATATGTGTATTTCATACAATAAAATGACATTCAATTCGTGAAATAAAATTAGAAAGATGGCGAGATGTGTCTAGGAAGAGAGGCGTGGGTGCAGAGAGCAATAAAAAGGAAAGGAATTTAGTGTGATCAGTATCATACTATACCATACCATAGATACATAAGGCACATGCAGTAATTACATGCAGTTGAGAAATCAGTAAATAAATAGTTCATATAGCTACCGTCCATTTGATTGAATATTTTAAGTACCAAAAAAGAGATATGTCTTGAGCGAACCCCCGCTCTACAGTATTTTTGTTATGTATATAAAAATATATTTATATATATTTTAAGTGGATTATAAATGAATAATTTCATTATTGTTCGTCATATATTTTGTGTCAAATGTGAAATTTCTCTCTATGAGGTAGACGTATAGTTCGTAAGGATATAAGATTGGGTAGAAAAAAATTAATAGTATGTAAATTAAATTGTATAACTGCTTTACAAATTTTTACTTAATTTTTCTATTTTTATTAGAGTCGCATTTGTATTAAAATTTGTGTTTGCATCTCACTGTAAAGACGCTAAACTGAATCATTCCATAAATGATTTATCGAAAGCGAATCTCGTATAATACAATTAGGTTATGAATCTCGAGTGACGTTTAACCGTTTTAGTAAGACTGGTGAATGGACCTATGGGCATAACAAAAAACTAGAATGGCCGGCTCTAAGGAGAGATCACGTCTCCCAACTGGAGAACGTATGGCTACCGGACACCGTATATGTCAGATTTAATGACGAAACTATTCATTTAGGCAAAAAGATAATAACGGTTGCATACTCGTACCATTCACCGTGCACTACGTTACTGGCGATAAGGGTTACAGAGATGTGGAGCATCTATGCTGCCTTGAATATTTACCTGAACGGTTACAGTCCATGAACTACAGGGTAACATCCTCCAAAGAATTGTGATCAACCTTATTTTGCAATAGGATAAATATTTATCGTGCGAAGTTCCGTCAGAAGTTTGGTGGGAACAGTTTTATTAGATTTAGATGGCGATAATTATCAAAACGACCATGATTACACAGCAAAATAGCATGTCTGTTGCATGAAATTTTTTACATGAATCTGAATTGTTTTTCCACGCTAATTTCAAATATACATGCGGTTTTTATGTTACAGCTCTAGTTTTGTCCCTAGGAAGTGACAGGATTTTTTAATAAAAATGCACATAGTTTAAGTTATAAAAAATAATTAAATGCATTTATGCTGAAGTAAATTTTCTTTTATATGATTTTCTCGGGTGAGGTGTGTTAAAAGTACTATTTTGAATGCTCCAACAGTAATTTGCCAATATATTTACGTTCCAGTATCCTTAATATCTCTCCTCCTTGGTGCGAATATCCTGATGAAAGCGCCTTATTCCTCACTTAGGTCAAAGAGATTTTCAGGAAAATAGTCTAGATGGTTGTGAAGGTAGTGAAGCACAATACTCATGTTGCATACAAGCTGCTGGAAGTGTATCGGCAACTGTTCAACGTGCTGAATTTAGCCATCAGACTTTCTATCTCCCAAAAAATTTCGCACTAACCAAAGAAACTCTTCCCATGCACATTTTTCGATAGCTGTCATATTCTTGATGAAATAGTAGATTTTAAGTTGGGATATGTCCACTTAGAGCAATTTTTTATTGTTTACATCTATGATTTTCGTAACACAGAAATAACAGTCATCATGATGATTAGATGGTTCACGCTAGATCATTGGAGGGATTAAAAGAGGGTCTTTTTATAATTGCCCACAATCGCAGACTCAACACAATTTTGACATACCAAACTAGGTATCCAGGGCTTAGCATTCATCGGCAATGGAAACCAAAGTAGTCCAAGTACCTATGCTTTTTTCACGAAGTGCGATACATTCAAACGGAATTTTTTGAACATATATTCTCCACAAGTAACACAAAAACAATCAAGATTGTTAAAACACGACTTCCCCTTGCGGAAGACATAATGAAATTTATACAGAAACTAGTATGGTTACACCGCTATTGATAGAAATTACCGACTACTCAAGCAAATTCAAGACGGCAGCTGTATCGCACTAATCAGAGCTGCTACAAAAAATCTGAGGGTAGATTCGAAATCAGCGCATCCAAATTAGTAAACAACAGTAGAAATATCTCATGCAACAAAAAAAGAGGTCAATTTTGTTTTTCTGTGTTATTCATATTTTTGTATTACTTGGAATCAAAATCATAATCAATGTTTTGCAAAGAATAACAAAATAAACATGCATATGTATCTCAAATGCCAGTAATAATTATTTACTTTTAAACAATCTTGCAATACATAAATTATCGTGTCACAATTGTCCCTATCTGCTGCACTTATAGCCCTTGAGAATATTAAAGCAGAATAGAAATTTCTCTTAGGAAAATATGCAGATTTTGAGGTGGAAATTAAAACACAAGATGGGGTCCCTGTCCATAAGCCACCATACAGAGTATCTAAGATGGACAACGCGAAATTGTTGAAAAACAAGTACAAAAAATTCTTGATATTTTGAATGTCTAATAATAACCCCATATAAGAGATTCGAAATATGCACATCTCGTGGTATTAGTAAAAAGGCCAGATGACATATAGAGATTTTGTGCTGATTTCAGAAACTTAAAGAGAAAGGTTATTTCAGATTCATATCCTATTTCAATAATTGAAGGTTTGATAACATATTTAGTCAAAGCTAAATGTTTCGGTAGTTTAGACTTATTATCGGAGTACTGGCAGATGATAGTAAGTGGGAAGAATAGGCCGAAAACTGCGTTCGTGACCTCTTCAGAATTTTTAGAATTTCGTTACCATGATGGTTGAAGACGAGTCAGGGAAAATTTCAGAGAATGATGGACATATACAGTTTGGATACAGCTACAGCTGGTATAGTTCAGATACAGCTGGGATTAAATATAGAAATGTCACAGTGTAGGTGTACGACGTGTTAGTGTTTGGGATAAACTTCGAAGAATTCTGCAATATTGGGAGAGGTGTACTAAAAAAGTTCAAGGAAGCGAATTTCATAGTAAAATCATCAAAATGAACTCTTGGTAATGAATCTATGACAGTTCTGCGGTATGAAGTTAGCAAAGAAGTAGTTAAACCCTCTAGAAAAAAATTAAGCGCAGAGTTAGAACTAAAGATACCGTCAAATGCGTAAAGTGTAAACAAAATTGTTAAAAAAAGGAGATAAGATTCATTGGTTATAGGAATGTGAATCCTTTGAAATGCCAAAGAAACAATTATGTACTCCTCGAGTATTAAAATAATTTGCGAATAAAGACGATAAATTAGTAATTCCGTTATTTTAGATGTTAGCGGGGAAGCATTGAGTGCATCGTTCATGCAAGGGGAGAAAAATGTTAAAGAGATGCATCCCATAGTTTACGCGTCGTGAAAGTTGATCGACTTAGAAAAGAAATATTCCGCAACAAAACGCGAGTGTTGAGGAGTTTTATGGGCATTGAACCATTATGTCAGGAAAATAACATTTAAACTGGTGACAGAGCACAAGGCGTTATGTTGAATAAGAGAGAATAAAAATCTTAACAGTAGATTAGCTATTCGGTCGCTTTGCTTGTAAGAATACAATTTTAAGATTGCACATGCATTTAGATATATCGACAGATTTTCTTTCTAGAAACCCACTTAAGGAAAGTAATGAAGTGAAAACGGTGGAGTAGGAGGTAAATTTAGCGGTGTGTATAATTTCAGCGGGATCTTTAATAGAAAAACAGAGAGATCATGAATTTTGAAAGTTGGTTGTAGAAGTCTTAGGTAGGAATGGACATAGGTATCGGAATTTTCTTGTAAAAAATAAATTTTTTGTAAAACAGTAAATTGGTTAGGACAAAAGAAAGAGGTAATAGTCTTACTGAGGTGCATGTTAGAAGAACTTTTGAAAGAAATGCATAATGCACCTTAGACAGGGGGCATTTTGGCTGCTTAACCAAAACATTGAAAAAGTTGATAGAAAGGTGTTTCATGAAGAATGCTCAGTAAGAGACAGAAAAATATATCAGATCATGTTCTTCATGTTTAGATAGAAATAAAGTGAGCAATCAGGCTAGATTGCAACCAATGTCAGTACAAGGTCTTTTAGAAAAGATTGTTATTGATGTCGTAAGACCTATGAGAAGGTCCATGCTCAGTAATAAATATTTAATAATTGCTGTAGAATATGCCTCGAAATATTTTATCATGAAAGCCATTCCACGAGGCACTGCTGAAGCGATATCGGATTTTTAATAAATGAAATTATCTATTAATTTGATTCCGTATAGGAAATAATATTCGAATCAAGGGACTGTTTTTTACTCGAGAATCGTGAGAAACACAATCAGAGCATTGGGGAGTAAATGCTACTAGCTTTTACCCGCAAACAAATGGTTTGATAGAAAGATTTCATAGAACGCTTTCACATCTACTATTGATGTATGTTAATAATAAACAGAGCGACTGGTGTATGTTTTTGCCGTTGGTGACATTCTCATATTTTGTAACTTTATAGAGTTCGATAGGGATGGCTCAGTATGTATTATATTAGGGTACGTTAGAGAGACAAACTTCCCTTTTAGATAATGCACAGTTAGCAAAATACAAATAGATAATATAATAACGTGGTTTATAGACAAGAATTTGTATATAAAATTATTAATAGGCCCTTGGAAGCATTAAAAATAAACAGATGAAACAAAAAAATTAGGTACGATAGGGGTATGAAATTTTCAAAGTTTCGCGTAGCAGATTTGGTCACGCTATATGTACCTAGGGGGGTTGTAGGTAAAACCTTTATATTAATGCGATATTATAGAGGGCCATATAGAAATTCAAAAAAAAAATATCGAGTGCCTTTTATAAACGAATCGCTCAATAAGCAAATCTCGTTTGAGAATGTGTTTTTTGGTTTCGATCTTTTCGGATATTTATTTTTATGTTAAGCGAAACTATTGAAGTTTAGTCTGTGCAAGCCTGATGTATCTGTAAATAATTTTATTTATTACTCATGGAAAGGTCTATATCAATTTTAGATTTACTGCAGGAGAACCTTCAATTTCATTTATTATTGTTATTTTTTTTAATAGGCTATTACTTAGTAAATAAAAATTGTGTTCAAAACCACCTATGATTTTCTAACAATTTTTTCTTTTTCCTATGGCCAAAGTTTCCCATTTTTCTTTCACCAAGATTCTGTGTTGTGTTAACTTGCGCATTCGAGTCTCTGTTTAATGTGACATAATTGTTTGAGAAAGCTATTACTTTTTCCGAAAGTTAGGTATAAAATGCTGAAAGTTCTGATTTATCTCCTTGTTTGGTTGTTGCATAAGTTTGGAAAATAATCTAGGTCTTTCTTTAACTTGATGTTAAAAGTTGCTATTCTGATCGACACTCTTTTAGTTGGTTATTATATACAGTACCCAAAACATAAAAAATTGGTTCAAAATAAAGAAAACTATTATCATTATTATGCTATTTTGTATTCCAGGAGATAATCCAGTTCTGTGTGACATTTGATGACAATCTATTCAGCTATATTTGACAATAGTACAGACGTTAGCCTGTTTGTCTGAATGTTGGTTTCAACAATCAATTATTTCACCGACAGGTATATAACTCTTATGCGCGTCGTTGTATGATTTTACTGCATTACAAATTGTATCAATATCAGTCAGGTCGTAGTGTAGTTATAAGAAAACATACAAGTAAACACAGAAACAAATAAAAGATTAAAAATGGTAAATATAGATTAGGCGTGTAGTTCAACAAGTACAAAAAAAAAAAATAGAATTTGTCAAAAATATTGTACTTGTAAACAGAACTTACAAATTTATTTATACAAATAATGTAAATTTTGTATGTAGAGAAGCGACATATTCATATGTGGGTGTGAATGTGTCTGTAAATTACACAAATTATACCTCTTTCTTATGCCATTTACGTTACTTTTATATGCAAGTATTATTAATAATCCTACTGCACAAAAACCTCTATTCAATTTTAAGAAAGGACCCCCACATCCAAAAAGGAGCCTCTTCACATGCTAAACGGCGAAATAACTAGGATATGTGTAAGTCAAGATTCAGTCCACTTATCTCGAGTAGGAGCTTCATACACAACTTATATACCTATATAATATATATAACGGGTCGGAGTGGATTTGCCAAATAACACCCATTTTTCCGGGTGACCGCTTGATGTATGCGCCCGTTAACGTTGTGCCTTCCCCCCCTCTCCAAGTACTGAAATATCCTCTCACCCTCCCCCGGGACTCGCACTAATGACGACCGGCCGCGGCTAGCTAATCTTCAATTTGTGAATGTCAGATTTAAGGGGGGACATTATTTTTAGGGTACCGTATAGTTCAAAGCACTACCGTAGAATAATTAAGTTTTTTTTATTTAGTAGTATATTATTGTATTTAATAGTGATTTGAGTATTAGCTTATCCAACCTAGGAGAATGCTTAAAAAATACTAAATCGCCGTATTTTTGTATGGTCAAATGCTATGACTTTTTGCATTGTCTAGTGGGTGGCTCATCGCTGCCGACGCGTATTTATATGGATTTCGTTGATGATAGAGCATCGTTCTTGGGGCAGATTTATATGTCGATAGATATGTTGTAGTAATCAAAGCTTCGTCGATTGCGCCAGCGCAGCCGTTCGAGCTTGTGGCGCGTGAGCCGACGTTAAAATACATACAAATACAATACAGTTCTTGAAATAGCGTCGTTGTATACGAGCCGAGTTGTGTTGATACTTACTTTAAGTGGATTGTATACTACTTGGTATTGAATTTGTAGTAGTAAAACGTTTTAGTAATGTGTAAAAGATTATGTGCAATGAAGATAGATGTTGTGGTATTTCTTCTTTATAACACATACTCGTCAAACTTTCAGTTAAAAATAAAATATACTATATTATCCTATTACGGATGGCTATGGTTTTGCAGGCTATGTATGTATGATGTTTAACTGTTCCGGTTTAACTCCTAAGCTATTTATCATACTTGGAAAAATAAAGGAGCAATACCTGCGCCTTAAGCTTCGCGCGTCATAATAATTATAATATGTTGGATATGACTTGCGTAGCATACAAAGCAACAAAAAAAAATTCGTATAGATTTTGCTATCAAATGAAAGGGTTAAATTCAGAAAAAGCTCTTGATAATAGTGAAAGTTTTACTACGTATATAAAAGATTACTCAATTTTTTTTAATGTATTTACAAAAAATAAAAAAAAGATAGTAAGGATGTGGTGAATACCACATCGAGTGTAATAATGAACGAGGATGGAAGAATTAAGGGCTGCGTTATTGACTTTCAACTAAAGTTAGGTGACAAGACGAAGAATAAACTCATAGAGATTATTAAGGCCTTTGCAAAGTTGTTTACTAACATTCACGTTTCGACTACCAAGTTCTTTAATTTGTCTCCTGTTTTAATTGAATCATTACTGAAAGAAAATATTTCGATCTTTAGGGAATTAACTTAGAATTGAAAAGTGTGTGATCGGAAATGATCACTAAAATCTTTGTCATTAGACATGAGGAGGACTGCTAACCTCCATGGCCTTTAATTAATGTAACTCCATTCTCAATGCATTGCATTCCACTTGATATTTTTCTTTAACGATAGTCTAGATAGAGGCGTGTTTTCCCATTTAGTGAGGATAGGTAAAAAAATCCACAATTTAAAAGCTATAATGCAACAAAACCCAACCTTATAACAACCTTGGGTCTATAACTATACCAGTCAATAAAATTTTCAAAAACTTTAAACTCAGTCAGTGGTTAGCATATTTTTACAATAATAAATAATTTAATGTTTAAAAAACACTTCGGTTTTACTCAGAGTCGTATAATAATCGATTCTGGCGTCGTGCTTGTATTTTTTATGTACAATATTTTATAGAACTTAGGAGGATTTGCGAGATGCAATTGGAGTATTTTGTGATTTCTCTAAGGCACTAGATTGCACTGATCACGAAACTCTGATAGGAAAATTACTTCATGATAGAGTGAGAGAACGAGCACTCGGTTCAGAGGATTATTGTCAATGACATGAAATTATTCAGATTTGTGTTTCGTGTGGTTATGCAACAGGGAGTAAGTCTTGGTTCAGTTCTGTTTTAAGCCTATCTAAACGACTTTTATGGCCTTGTTAAGGATGTTAAAGATATAATATAAACTTCAAAGGAACGTTCTTTGTCATACAAACTGAATAAATTGCTTCTGACGATGTAAACATTGTTATCTCCAATTTATAAAAATGTTATACTGTACATAACCTATTATTTATTGAAATAAAAGCAAAGATAATATAAAAATGAAGTAAATTAAAATTTTCACTATCGTATTTAAGATATGAATACAGAACAGTACCAAACGAAGAATCGTAGTTTATTAATATTAGTGTATTTTCGAATATTTCCCTGGATTTGGTTTTTATAAGGTCGTCATATTAGTAAGTTGGTGACAAGGCTTGTACCACTGTTACCTATGTAGTAGAAAAGATACTAAATTTATGAGACAGAAAAACAGCTAGATTGTAGTATATGTTGAGTGTCTCTATAACCCAATATTATATGGCACACTGGTTTGGGAACATTTCAAGAATATTTATGTCATTTCCGCGTGATAAAATCGAGCCAATCACACGATTTAAAAACTGAGATCTCATGTATTCCAACTTCCTTAAACTTGCTTCCAAGCTTAAGAAAGTTGGAACCTTAATTCTGGCATGTCATGAAATTCAATAATGTTGAAAATATTATTTACCCTTATGTAAATATAATGTCATTAATAAAGAAATACTAAGTAAAAAAGGAATTATAAAATATTTACATATGGGTCTATTATTTATTATTATTATATTATTTAGAACACCAAAATCACCTACGGCTTTACAGTTAATTAATCATTACATTTAAACGAAACGCTTACCTAGTTCATATTTATTTAGTCATTTATAGCGTGGTCGGGTTTTAACTTTTTAATTTTTGTTTTTACTTTCATCGCGTATTAAATATGATGTAGGTAAGTCAATGTAATTCTCGTGGTATTAATTAATAATTTTCGTATTTATTGCAGATAATTTGTCTCTTGTCTTTGCACAAATATTTTACTTTCTATTAAAACATTGGAAAATACGTATTTACTTAATATTATGCTAAGCATAAAAATTGTGAAAACTAAAAGGAGGTGACATGTGACTTCAGATGTGTACAAACTTGACTTAACTATCAAGATTAGCACTATCATTAGTCTACAATAGTCACTAATGAATACGTGTTTCTAGTTGAAAGATTTGTTGTAATACCCTAGCTTTGAGCTTATTATTTTTCAATTTTTGTCTGAATATTTTCTAAGCGTGGATTAAAAATGATTAGTCTATCTTAAAACGTAAGGTATCTTGATGGTTATTTGGACGTTTTAGAAACAAAATATAAGCAACAGTTTGCTGATTTAAACTCATATGGGAAACCGAATGGATTGTAAAGATCCTATGATATATTTTCTTTAGATAAATATCAGAAATTAATTTCTGTCGTTATGTAAAACAAAAAAGTATTTATAGTTTCATATATTTAGATAAATACGTGATAGATACGTGTTTAAAGCATAACAAAATTGTGAAGTTCAAAATAATACGCTTTATAAGTAAAATGAAATACTTAATAAATCATTGATTTCAAAATTTATCTGGCAATTATTCATTACCATAATATTTATTTACTTTGCGTATGATACTCCGTGAATTAAAAGTTACAAGTGTCTTAAAAAAAGTTTCGCTTATTTACACGGTGTTTCCTCTGAATTTATTTAGCAAGAAAAAAGTCGCCGACGCCGCACTCGAATCCCCTTTTTCTGCGGCATCAATAATGCGAGCAGTGCGTTGCTTTGATTTCCATAAATTGTTGTTTCAGCCCTCTGCGACTGAAAATGGCATTATGCAACTTCATTTCCAATTCAAAAATTAATAAGCCACTTAAATCAGTTTCGCTTCGTAGCCATTTTGTTGTCATGTTTTGATATTTAAAAAAATTTTTTTTTTTTTTATTAAAGTAATATTATAAGAATTCAATTTGACATGTTGGTATCACTAATTGTTTTAATAGTTCAACAAAATGGTGGTTAGTACATAGATTGTCTTAATTTATTTACTATTTTTACATTTAGTCCATTTAGTTAGAAGATAAAAAGGAAATGTTAGAACTTTTTCTTTAGTAAAAATAGAGTTATTTATATTATCAAGGTGGTAAAGAAGCTTGATTAAAAGTTAATTGAAGACGGAGTAAAACGTTACAGTCTCGTATTCATCTTTGTGAACTTATAGCTCTAAAGAATATTTCTTTTGAATACGATGTAGAATTAATTTCATAGAATTCTTCATATCAGGCAGTTGCGGCCATTAGATTATACTTTGATAATGTAATGTAACATAAAAATTTTCATGTTTTCGGGGGTTTGGTGGATAAAAAGTTTGATATATGGACACGCTAGTGTGTTGGTGGGTTGAATGGTATTCGGTTGTTCACTTAATAATTGTATTCGGGACATCCATATCTGGTCCCCGGTAAGTTGTTGTAACGGTATCTATCTAACAAGAAAATTCTAAGATCAAGGTTCAGACAATAAACACATTTAATTTCATCAAAGGAACGATCTTCAAACTATCCCTTCGCACATAAATACGTCTATTTACACGAGAGGCAAGACTGTCACATCAATAAATGACCTAACAACTTTACATTACAGAACATAATCACAGGGGCGTATAAGGTATAAGGTAGGAAAGTGTCGAAGACGGAGCGAAATAATGAGGCAGAATTGGATAGCGATACGGAAGTCAATATGGGAGTCCAATATTGTAACCTACATTTCAGGCGTCGACGAGAGCGAAGGCTGTAATTATTTGTAGCCTGGTTCGAGGCTACGGGTTTGTCCGGAAGAAAAAGAGTTAATTTTTTTCACAGGGGTTATGTTTTGAGGTACCATATAGATAGGGATATGAATATCACTGTATTGGAAGTAAGGTATAATATATATTTACGTGCTTGTGCGTTTAAAAGCAGCGATGATTTAGATGTTAGTATGCCCATGTGTGATAAAACGATACGTGAGTTCAAGTATACGTTATCGTATTACTGTTTTTAATAAGAACACGTACGCGAGCCGACTAAGGCGATGGCGTCTGTATTTCTGTTATATATGTGAAAAACTTTATCTTTTGAAGTATTGTAAGCAGTCAGTTGAAATTTTCGTAACATAAAACTTATTGTAACTGTTATCCTAATCAATAATAATAATAATAATAAAAGAAGTGTGTATGTATCAGCTCCGTCGTACGACTGGTGTTTACTCATAAGTACGATTGTCTTTTGATGTGCAATCGGTAAAGAGGGTAAATAAAAAGCACAAGCAATAAATGTTTTCGGTATAATAAGTATGCTGAAAGCATGTATCTATTTTTTCTATTCGCAGTTATAATTATAATTCATAGTAATTAATGATAGTAAGGTTACATGTCAATATTAATAGAGGTAAATGAATAAAAAAAAGAAACATTCCCGGCGGTGAATCGAACCTCGGTCTCCTGCGTGATAAGGGCGGACAGTGACCACTATACTATCAAGGATGTTAAAATACACCTGTAAAATTAATGACGGCTCTGGATGAGGACAGACAAACAACGCTTTTGAGTTAACGCTTGTATTAATTTCACACCTCATCAAATTTCCATACCGGGGGCCTTATGAGAATCGATTCCGAAGGAGTAAACTCCAAAAATAAAGTGAAGATTTAAGCGGATGCCGAAACAAGAAAAGTGCTATTATGAATATTGTTCTTTTGTAAAACATAAGGATCAATATGGAGTATTTTATAATGCATGTTTTAAAAGTAAACAACAAATAATAAAAACCGCCGAAGTTTGATTAGCGCTCACGTTAATGATCCCGAATTAGTCAAAATAATGATTTTTTTTTGTAAATATGTAACAAACGTTTTGATAGGTAGCACGGAACTTTGGGAGCGCGAGCGCAACTCGCACTGGACTGGTGTTATCTCATGTGGTGAATGAAATAACGAACACTCGCCTTCATAGTGAACGAAAACGTATTGACGAACCAGGAAAGAGTTCACAGAATTCTCCAATGAGATGTCCAGTTTCTAACATGCATTCGCAGTGGGCGTAGGATCTTTCTATTTAGAAGACATCAGAGTCTTGCAGTGGACCCTCAGTATAGTATGGCTTTTGTACGTACAATCAAGTGTTTATATGTTCTTTCCTTTTTCTATGAAACACTTTCAGCATTTTTTTTTGTTATACGAGGGACGTTCGCTATAAAGCGAGAATGTGGCACAAGCCCTTGGAACAAAGAAAAATTCTGGCTGGTAGAGCTTTAATTAGATTTAAGAAAAGGAAATATATTAAAAATAAATCTTTTGTTTTTTAAAAATGGGAGTCTTTTGTTTATAGTCTATCGTAACATGTTATTCAAAATGAAACAAACTGCATTGCACTTGGTCATTAAGTATATGTGCTCGGAAAATTTCGTCACAGAATGAGTAAGTCAATACTTATAAGATACGTACGGAGTTAATGCTTCACCTTGTTCTACAGTTACCAACTGATGCGCCAATGTGGAATATCTATAAAAGATAACTCTCATTCGGGTCGCCCAATAATGTTCGTGAACGAAGAAATGGTAAAAATAGTCGTAAAAATTTCGACTAGTAGTGTGCATAGCACTTTACACGAATGTTTGGGGATAAAAAATTATCCGCTCATTAAGTCCCCAGAATGCTTATCGATGCACAAAAAGAAACCAAGCTGAGCATTTTAGGGCACTTTGAAACTGTTAAAACAAGATCCCGATAATTTTTTGGCTTGATTTACAAGTATGTATGACACGTGGCTTCATAATGATGAAGCCTGACCACCCCTTTACTATCCACGAAAAGGGAGCCCACGTTCTTACTGGTACAAAGACTCGCCTTAAATTTCTTAAGAGTTAGATTTGATGGTCTTTTTCAAGTCATAGATTTTGTGAATGGTCAACATCAGCATGCGGAAAAGTAGAGATAAGCCGTATAGTTTATGATTATACAGATAGAACTCTTAACCGATAGTTTGTACGATGCATCAAATTTTACACTAAAATATTTAAGAAAGTTTGCAGTAAAGTTAAAGCTATACTCATAAAAAAATAAATTAAGACCTTCGGCAACAAAAGTAAAACAATGTGACAAATATGAAATTATGAATCTGGTGAAGCTAAGCACTAGAATATTGAGTGCTGATCTATATGTGGGAGGTTTTTTTGTGGAAGGAATTTCACTTTTCCAATCGATGTGTCATGTTTTGAAGTTTTTTCCAAAATATACTTAATGTCAATTAAGTATGCATTTAAATAAAAAAGACCAAACTCATCTTCGAGTCACGTCAATTTTTTTCTAAAATGAAACGTATCAATTGCGAAAATAAGGTTTTATTTTTCAAGAAAACATTTTCACACAATTGAGAGTGGTTCTGCCTCTTAAAATTAAAAAATAAATAAACTGATGACTTGCTGGGTTTATCCGTTACGGTATTCGGTTTTGCTATTGATAATCATAGCACCTCATGTAGCAGCTACAATCAGAAATGTATTGAATTTTGAATAATCAAATTTAATGAAATATAGAAAACTAATGGAATGAATGTTACCGATTACAGACATCGCGAAGTTTGCCTATTTTGGTCATAAACAAAATAGGCAAACTTGTCTGCCCTTCACTATAATCTTTGCGATATTTGTAATTGGCAGCATTCATTTCATTACTTTACAATATTTCATTAAATTTGATTATTCAAAATTCAATACATTCATTAAATAAGCGCGCCAACCAGCTTGCTAGAAGTTAATATGATCGGTATCCGCTCTGTAAAAACATTTATCAGGACGGTAAGCCTAAAAGTTTGGCAAAAAGGTGCAGAAGAAAGTCGTACAAAAGGAAACACGAGCAAAATCATCAAGTGCTTTTTTTCCGGATGGGACAAGCGTACCAGATTCTCTTCAGTAACGAAATGACGTAATGACATCCTAGCAGGCAAATTCTTACGAGACATAGTGGGTTCGCGCAGTAATACCTTTAGGACATTAAAATGAAAGACTTGTGGTACTACATGATTACGTGATCCCGAAAAGGTCCAGAATCTGTGGCAGATTTTAGGAGGATATGACGTATTCCTATAGGAACGTGCAGCAACTGAGGAACCACTGGCAATAGGGTTGCTAAAAATCATTCCCATAAGTAACTCATAAGAAATAAAATACTTATTTTTTTTTTTTTTTTTTACAGCAGACAATAAAAAGGTGTAAAAGGACGAATAAATTAATAATTGAGGAAAAATACCAGAATACACTATAAAAAAGGGTCATATGGATTCGTGAGTAATATGTGATAATATGCAGGAAACAGATTTACAAAATCTATGAATGAATATATATATAATTGCAGCAAAAGCAACGACGTACTTGCGAGCCGAGACATTATTCTGATGGAATAAATCAATTTTTGCTAATTTTTCTTGCAGTTTCTTTAGAATTTCGTTAGGCAATTTTTTTATTTGTCCTGCATACAAACAGTCCGCAACAGTAGTTCCACGGTCGACATATTTTAACAGGACCACTTCTTTACTATCCCAGATAAGACAGCCCAAGTTATTTCTGGCAGAAAGTCTTGCTTTAAATTTCTTATGAGTTGGAAATGATAGTCTATTCCAAGTCACAGTGTGTAATTTTGTTTCTGGGTGCTAATGACCATCCAGAAAATTGGGAATTTAATTTTTGCGTTTAAATATGTTTTCGTAGTCATAAATGATAAAAATAATAAAAATTTTATTATCATAATTCGATATACGTTGCAGTTTGAAGTTGCAGGCACATTCATTTTAAGTATGTAAATACCTGTTTTCAGGAGGCGCCGCCCTTGCAACATCCATTTAAATACAAGGTTAAGTACTGAGTGAAACAGAATCAGAGAAGGCCTAAATAGTTATAAGTATGAAACTATTATAAAAATTAACATACGGTGAAATGGTGAATGTTAGCGAATACACGTACCGTAAGTATTTGTGTGCGTGCGTGAGTGCGGGCGCGCGCGCGCGCATGTGTGTGTATGTTTTACATATTCATATATATATATATATATATATATATAAGGACAAAATGAATGTTCCGAATGATCATAAATCTTCAAATGTATTAAATGTAAACAGTATTGGATCTTCAGCGGAAATTCATACTTTATTTGGTTTTTTTAATAGTTTTTTCCCATAAATTCCATTCCATCGTTGGTATTATATTTCTATCAAACAATTAGTTCTTTTGCTCCTTCAGCGTCTTTTTCCTAAATAGTACACCTCCCACATTTTTATGGATGCTTTAAGCGTACTCACTGTGTTTCCGCTAAGTCAAAGTTTCTGGTGTTATTTGGCCCAAATACAAATTGCGGTCAAAACTTGACTTTTGGCAGACCCTCGCTAAAATCAAAATCAAAACCGCAACTTCACTTCGGTTCCCAAGACTTTTATATTACATTGGGCATAACGAACACGAAAATGTAATAAACGATGGGCTGTTAATTACGATATTTGTATTATTTCCGCTATTACCTTAATAATAAATATAGTTAACTCAAAATAGTAATTTTTAATATTACTTGTACACATATTGTAATAGAGTAGCGTAAATTATTGTTATTTTTTTAAAAACCTCAAATAATAAAAAAAGGCCAAACCTTTTGCTTTAAGGTTCTTTAGTTGCCTGTCACAATATGCAGACATAGAAGAGGGATTTTTGTTTGATGTTATGAACCTCTTAATTGCGTACCCGGTTTAACGGTAAATGACGTTTAAAAATAGGTCCACATAGGTCGAGTGTTAAGGATGTTATGGTTTTATATTTATAAACTTATATTTAATACCTATTTTACACAACCTTACACGATCAATAACATAATTTGAATAATTTTTAATGGAATTTCTAAGAAAATTTACTTTCACTTTTCCAAGTACAATTTAGAAACAGATCTACTCATTGATTTGTAGAGCCTATTTACCTGCGATAGCTTTTTTAACTTCTTTGTATATATTACTACCATGAATTTTTTATATATTCAATAATAACCATTTACCTGTTAGGATCCCCTTCCTATCAAGTAAATGGCAAAAATCTTGGTTAACCACTTGACTCTAACAAAGTTATCAAGTTAAAGCTTAATATTTCGCAAACGGATCTCTAAATCGAAAAATGGTTTTGGAAAACCTGGAGTGTTCATAAATGTCCTATCCCCCATATACCTATATACTCCATATCATGACTGCCCGACGTGCCTATGTACCCCACATCATGGGATAGACGAGAAAAAATTAAAGAAAAAAAAAACCTTTTTTAAAAACAAGCTTTTATTATTTGTTAATAAAATGAACTAAAAGGTTAAAAATAAATTAACTCTAATAAAAAATATAACTCTTTATAAATTCATTGTAATCTTTAACGATAATTAAGCTTCTTCGTTTATGACAAAATAATTCCATATCGTACATAATTATATATTTTTAATAGTTAAATCTTACTTTACTTTTGATGATATAATTAAGAACATTTAGTACCTACTTTTTCCTCTTGCTATCAAAATGTAACACGCTTTTATATATACGGACTGTGATAAAAACGGGAAGATTTGTTAATTATGGTGTAAAGTTTTAGTGTTAAAATATATAATCATGTACGATATTATGGAATTATTTTGTCGTAGACGAAGAAGCTTAATTATCGTTAAAGGTTACAACGAACTTATAAAGTGTTATATTTCTTATTAGGGTCAATTTATTTTTAACTTTTTAGTTCCTTTTATTAACAAACAATAAAAGCTTGTTTTTAAAAAAGGCTTATTTTTCCTTTAATTTTATTTTTAACTTCTTAATATTTTTAATTCGAGTTTTTTCTTCTCTCTTGTGTGTGTATTCTATTAATATCTCGCCTATTTGTGCGTTGTTCTAAAGATTCGTTTTTCCTTTTCTCTTGTGTATGCATTCATTCAATATCATGCTTATTTGTGCGTTGTTCTAACGACTCATTTTCTCTATGTTTAGCTACTGCTAACCATATTTTTTCTAAGCGTTGCCGCTTGTGGACATCGCTTTCATTAGCGATCTTCTCCTGTCGCTTCAATTTCGCCTTCTGTAAACGTCGTTTTCTTTATGCAGTAGTTTCTTTTCTTTTGTTTAGGTTGTTCCCACAAGTATAGCACAAAAACGGTCCTTCCCCAGAGGTCCATTGTAGAGCGATAAGGGCTTTAGTACAACAGGGTTCGTCCTGGTACCCTGAGGCGTAATGTTAGCGATATGAAATATTTATACACCGTCATACCATTCAGCCTTCGGCACGTGCTCACCTTGGCATTGGTTCATCCATCTAATCAATCAGACATAATACACATTCATAACAAACGGAACGAACTTTCTTTTCCAAATTTGTTGGAGTTGCATATTCACGCCAACCAAGATACTCGTCAAGACGAATCAAACGAGCCCAAACTCGATGGGGTTGCATCGTTTAATTACGGCGTTCCTGTGGCCACCTTCCAGCTCCATCATTAGATCAGCTCTATGTCATAATAATATTGCATTGTAATCCGATTTATACATGCATGCAAAATTTTAGCTTAATCGGAAACCGGGAAGTGGATCAAATTTAATTGACAAGATTTCATTACAGACCGATAGACAGACACCGGGACAGGTGAAACTAAATAAAAGCTTGTAAGCAACAATTATCTTCACTTTACCTATAAGGGAGGTACCTTAAATTTTTTTTTAGATTTTAGTATACCATTTCATCGACGTGGTGAATAAGTATACCATATCAAATAAAATCTTTATCGTCTAATAGTCTTTGAGTTAAGCCGCGGATAGATGGACAAACAAAAAGACTGACGGTCAGACAAGGGGTACCAATAAGCGTTCCCTGCTAACTAAGGAGTCCTAAAAATAATTTCAATTAATTTCATTAAGTACTGTGTGCAATTAAGAAAATATTCAAAAGACTACTTATAAAGTTTCAGGTCAGAAGTAATATGTTCTGACCCGGACAGCTCTATGTAAAGCTATCGCACAAACTCAGCTGGTGTTTCTAAAAGTTTCGTCCGCTGTTGTGTCATAAAGAAGTTGTTGTCTTATGAGTTTGGGTGAGTTCATAAATCTTTTGCTAGAGTTTGAAAGAATTAATTTTGCTGCTGTGCATATTCTCATAAAAATATTCTTTGTTTTTGGTTCATGCAATTCTATTGAAACGTCCACCATTTCTGTCTGTAAAAGCTCGTTTGCTGAAACCATAAGTCGTAAGGATACGCTGTAACAAAAACACTTATATTTTTGTGACCGCACTACCAGGATGCGTTATTTTTTTATCATTGTTTAAATGGGAGAAGTCACTACCTCATTATGAGCATTACCTTGTTGCTGTGCAGATGGTGTTGTGATAGCACCTAGGGTGATGAAATCTGAATTAAATTTTGTTTGATGTTTGCCTGCAACATGTAGTAATATACACACACATACAACACGAACCACTGTATAATTATGCAGTATATATAAGTATTGCATTTTTCACGTTTATACGGTGATTGGAGGTGCATCCGTTGGTGTTGCCAATATTTTTGGCACAGTGGTGGATGTGACTGTCTACCCTTTCCTGAAGATGTATTGCATAGGCAAGAAACGTACATTAAAAAAAATAATGAATCACCAGTTAATATGAATAAAAAAAAGAACACTTGCTAATCACCGGTTAAGATAAATAAAAAAAGAACACTTACTAAGGTGTTTGATATCTGGCTCGGCGGTGGGCGAAATGATGCATGTTAATATATGTAGGCGGGCGTGTAGTCATGAATTCCTGCAAAAATTTTGTACACAACAGACATACACAATAGAATGAATTTTTTGGTTTCGTACTTTGTGCTTATGTGCATCATAATAATACGTTTATACGTATATATGACTATGAGTGATCACTTTTATACAGTTGTACTCTATAGTAGTTTCTTTCAACGCTTCAATATTAGAATGTAAGAATACTGGAAGTTTATATCGAAGACGTAGTAGAAAATATAAAACGTCCTGTGCAGTGTGGAAATCGTGTGATGAGCTCTAGGCACCGAAAAAACGTAGACGTACAAGAAATCTCTCAGTTTGTTTTTGACGATGTCTTTTCACGTCATCTCTACGCATAATATATCGTATGCGAGAACACGATTAGTAAGTATTGATACCAGTCACATGAATTAATTTTAAGCCATACAGTTTCTAACGAGCACTAACACGAGCCGTATGACTCATGATTCCATACACTATCTGATGTGTGGTAATTGTGTGAAAAAACTTCACTAACAAAACAGGTGTCTTGTTTGTTTAAATTTTAGGTAACCCTAATTTTAGGTCAATCAGGCGCTCCTCGTAATATACACAGGGCGCGTAGTCTACTACGGCCGCGTCCTTGATGGTAGTTTTCATTTTCCCGTCTTTGTAATATTGGGATATCAACTTTGCGTATTAGAATAGAAAAAGTTATATTAGCTCCAATATAAGTATACAAAGTAGTATATCGAATGACACGCCACTGTCACACGAGAATGAAGTATGATGATACGGAAAGTATAGAAATATTCCGTCTGGTAGAGTCAAACAATAATAACCGCCTACCTTTTAATTACTTTTTGTCATATTGACTAGAGGCAGATAATAAAGTTCGTTATCGCTTTGACATTGTTATAACTTTAGTATTACACATTGTCCTAATAATAGGTGTGTGTGACCACTAGTAATCTCACTTGTGAAATTGATAGATAGAGATTTTTAACATACACAACCGACAAAAATGTTGATAGAGATGATTTTTGGTGACATAGGTAGGTAAAGCGGCGTTGATTAAGTGATTACTGTTATGTATTCGAATTAAAAGGTACCGGGTCAGTACACGACTTCGGGTAAATTTAGCGATTAGTTATCAAGTGAAACTACTTGCTTCTTATTCACGTCGATAAATATAAGGACAGGGAAAAAGGTTTTTCGTATTTCATATACAAATTGAAGATATTTTCTCTAACTAATTTTATTTATCTTTAATTATATGACATACATGCCTTTTGTTTAACAACTCGTTAACAATTTGTAGGTTGTGACATAATCCCATTGCTGTAGAAATTTTGCGACTTCTGATGAACAAAACTGCAACAAGTAATTTCGACAGTCTTCTTTTGATGTTAAACTAACACTACTTAAAGAATTCTTAACAGACCGAAACACATGAAAATCTGAGGATGCAAGGTCAAAGCTATATGGTGTATGCATTAACACTTACCAACCAAATTCTCTTAGTATTTGTTGAGTGGCTAAAGATGTATGTGGTCTAGCGTTGTCATGGTAATAAACCACACCATTTCAATTGATCAATTCCGGCCGTTTTTTCTCTACTTCTTGCTTGAGTCTCATCAGTTAAACAGGTTATACGTTCAGGACTAGAAATGTAAACGAGCCTAAGCAAGCTTAGTTGATAAAGTCAAAAAGTTGTTCGCTTATCTATTACTAAGCAGTAATAGATAAGCGAACAGCTTATCGATCTGGGTGTTAAATTAAAATGCTGAGGCCGTCCGAGGTCGAAGGAGCTATTCCAAGTCGACCACGTGGATTCTCCGACGTACAAACTGAGTCACGTCGGCTCACCGACGAGTCGTTCTGAGCGTTTCTCCAACTAAGACGATCTGTTTATTGAGTTTTGATGTGGAGGAGCGTTATTACAGCTTTTGTACTACTCAGAAATGCTGCGGAAGAAGTACTTAAAAATGAAACTGCACAAATATAAGTGATTTGTGTAGTTCCATTATTTTAATGCTCACGGTAACAGCGCATGCTCGTTTAGACATCAGCAATGTTATGAGAAAATAATTGGAGTACGTCAAAGGGATAAATACGCGACGCTATACTTTAACACACACTCACACACACACATTCACACAAATACACAAACGCACACACATACACACACACACACACACACACACACACACACACATATTGTAATAAATAGGCTAGCTGTAGGTGGCATGTGAGGCATCTAGCCTCCGTGCTTAGTCTCGCAAATGTGGGCTCGTATTCCATTCAAAGTTCGATTATGAAATCGAATAAAAACAGTATAGAGTAAAACATACGAAAAAAAGTTAACGAGGGCTCATGCCCAAGGGTACACAAGCTTCGATAGTGATAGAAAAGTGGATTCTTACAAGTAATACGATAGAAAGACGTACTGAAATTCTTAAGAAGAGACATTGAAAAATCGATCAAGAAACAGATACAGTTTCGCGTCATCTTTTATTTAAGTAATTGAATTCCTGGACTTCTTTAAAGATCCTGAAGGATACTCTTCGGAGCTACGCTCCACAGTAGAGTACGCGCCGCGGATGAAGAAAAGAAAACTAAAATAATACAAAGATTATAAAAATCGCAACAGTCTTCTAAGGTTTGCCCAGCGAAGATTTCAGTCAATTTCGTAATAACCATAATACGTTGGCTGCGCTAAAGAATTGGAGCGAACAGCAGAAAAAAGCGAACTTGAGTCTGTTTACGGCGAGTTCAAGTAAATTTTTATTAAAAACTATTTACACTACAATAATAACTTATGGAGAAATCGTAAAGCAGTTTAAAGGTGAATAAAAATGCGAAATAAATTGCGAACAAATATATTACAATATAAAACAACAAAAAAGCCGACCTAGCCGAGTATTTTTATAAAGTAAAAGGGCTAACTACAAAGGTGAAAATCAATGAAGAAAACACAATTATCATGACGTTCGTGCTCGAATTGAAAGCGAACGCCTAACCATTACACGCAGCGCGAGCTTACAAATCACTCGCGGAATTAAAATGAGCCGTTACGAACTATAAACAAGTTTACGAAGAAAATCAGGAGACTACTTACGACTTGCTGATTGAGTGGGAAAACAAAGAAAATTTCCAAGAACAACCTACAAGTAACGAAATGATCGACGTAAGGCCGCCAGAACCGGCTAGAATGTAAGCTCGACCGTACTGGTTTTGCGACCGCAGCAACGGGTAACGCTACGTGGCACCGACTAAACAAAATTAACGCCGAACTGACCAAAGAAGCGGAGTGCAACCTTACCTCCAGCGAGTTTTACGCGACTTCAACCTCCAACAAGTCTTCAGGGAAACGCGAGGGAGCAGCGGCGGTAAATCAACTACGAGGCGGGCAGCCGCTGTCCGATGAAGCCATCCGCCATCTGAATACCGGCAGTAAATACAGGCTGCGGTAAAAGAAGATAATGCGCGCACTTTGTTAGGTTCAGGGGCTGATGTGACCTGTATCAACGCAAATATTATAGACATTGATAATGTTATTGAATTGTCAAACTCCCATGTTGTATTGAAAGAAATAAATGGGTTAATTTTATAATTTACCGGGATTACGTCACTTGACTTTTATATAAATAAAACTAAGTTTAAAAGGTTTACATTTAGAGTTAATTTTGGGGACGGATTTTATGAGGTAGAATGCAGTTGTACTAGATTATAATGAAAATAAACTTGATTTCAAAAAGAAAGGATTGCATGCACCGCTCGTGTTTCACAAACCGGCGCGATTTCACAAACTGGATCGATAAGAATGCTAGATACTTATCGGTATGCAACCTAGACGTGATTCTCAAGTCAAAAAAACAATGGAACGTAGGTGATTTGAATGTAAATAAAGTCTTGTTTGTCTGTCAGGGAGATGGACTGTAAGGGGTATTGTCGGTATATTTTGATCGTTTCGCATTTGAGAATTGACAATTCAAGTTTCAAAGTAGAAATCAAAACGCTAGATTAAATAGCGATCAATATGCCGCCTTATAGTGTCTATGGGACAATGCGAGATTATTGAAAAACAAGTACAACAAATGCTAGATAATGGAGTTATTAGACATTCTAAAAGTTTTTAAGCATCTTCCGTGAAAAAGCCATACGACACGTATATTTTGCAACGATTTCAGAAAATTACACAAAAAGGTTATTTCAGATTCGTATCCTATTCCGAGAATAAAAAAAATTAATAATGTATTTAGGTAAATTTAAACATTTGACTAGTTTAGACTAAATATTGGGGTATTGGCAGATGATAGTAAGTGAAAAGGATAGGCCGAAGACCGCATTTGTAATTCGAATTTTCGAGTTTAATATGGTTTCATACGGATTACGGACGAGTCAGTCCAATTTTGAGAAAATGACGGATACAGTTTTAGCAGGGATTAAGTATAGAAACGCCATAATATACGTAAACGAAGTAGTAGTTATATGGAGAAACTTTTAAAGAATTTTGTAATGGGTTGAGAGACGTACTGAATAGGTTTAGAAAAGCGAATTTGAAGGTGAAATCATCGAAATGTAGCTTTGGTTATGAATTAGTAACAGTTGTAGGTTATGAAGTTAATGAAAAGAAAATCAAACTTTCCAGAAAGAAGTTAGATGCAGTTTTAGAATTAGAGAGACCCACGACCGCGAAAAATTTCAAATAATTTCTAGGTTTCATGTCCTTTTATAGGAAATTCATACAGAATTACGAGCGAATTACCTTGCCATTTTCAAAATTATAAAAAAATGGTAATAAATTTTATTGGTCAGAGGAATGTCAGACGACATTTGAAATGTTAAAGAAATGCTTATACAATACTCCCATATTAAAATATTTTGAGAATAACAACGATATATTAGTAACTCGGTTATTTGTAGATGCTAGTGGGGAAGCATTAGGTGCATCGTTGATGCAAAGAGAGAAAGAACTGAAAGAAATGCATCCGGAAGCTTACGCGTCGCGAAAATTCAGCAACTTAGAAAAGAAATATTCAGCACCAATGGAGTAGGAGATAGCATTAGCAGTATATAGGATTTCAGGGGTGACTTTGATAGAAAGGTAAAGAGATGATGAATCTTGTAGATGTACTGTAGAAACGTTAGGTAGGACTTGAGGTAGGTAGAGAGACTTTGTTATGAGAAACGAAATTTTATATAAGAGAGTAGATTGGTTAGGGTATAAAAAAGAGATAATAGATTTACTGAGATGTATGTTGGATGACGTGTTGAAAGAAGTGCACAATGAATTTTGGCCAAAGGGTCAGAGTAACGAAAACATTGGCAAAGTGAAGAGAGAATAATTCATAATGAATGCTGAGAAAGAAGTAGAAAAGTAATATGGTTTATGTCGCGTATGTTTAGAAAGAAAAAGAGTGAGCAATCAGGCTAGATTGAAACCAATTACAGTACAAGGTTTCTTAGATAAGATTGGAATTAATGTGATAGGGCGCATTAGAAGGTTCATGCGCGGTAATAAATGTATAATAACTGCTATAGAGTATGCCTCTAAATATGTTATTACAAAAACTATCCCGCGAGTTACTGCTGAAGCGATATTAGATTTTTTTAATTAACGAAATATTTTGTAAATTTGGTTTGGTACAGCAAATAATATTCGACCACGGTTCTGTCTTTTACTCGGTAATAGTAAGAGACACCATCGAAGCATTCGGGGCAATATTGCGATTTGCTACTGTGTTTCACCCGCAGACAAATGGTTTGATAGAAAGATTTCACAGAACGCTTTGGCAACTATTATCAATGTATACCGACAGTATCCAAAGAGATTAGTGTACCTTTTTACCGCTAGTGACATTTTCGTACAATGTATTTGTTCAGAGTACTACAGGGATGTCTCCATACATATATTTATGTAGGGCAGAGAGCCAAACTTCCCTTTAGCTAACGCTCAGTTAGGAAACATAAATAAATCATATAATGACATAGCTCAGAAACAAGAATTTGTAAATAAAATTATTAACAAGGCTTTTGTAAATATTAAAAGTAAGCAGTTGAAACAAAAATTAGGTACAATAGAGGTTAGTAATGTTCCGAGTTTCGTGTAGGAGACATGTTAATGTTATATGTGCCTAAAAGGGTGATAACTAAAACCTCTAAATTAATGCGATGTTATAGAGGGTCACATAGAATTGTAGAAAAATTATCGAGTGCCATATATAAAATCGAGTCGTTCAATGAAAAAATGTGGGACATACTTCATGAGTCTCGGTTGAAAACGTTTCAACTTATATAATAGGGAAATGTAATGTATACAAATTGTGAATAAACCTAGAATGTTCACAGAAACTATGTGTGAACGACGGCTATAGTAACAAATATGTTTATGCTACGATGATATTAATAACATTGAATATATGTAGTGTAAATATCGGGAAAACGAATGATTTCATTTAAACTTAGCTTGTAATGAAATATTAGGATAAATACTAGTTGAGAAATAATTACCTCGCAATCCAATTTAAAGAAATTTAATTAAAATAAAATAGTGCGAATTTTGTAACGTGACATGTTGCCCTTTTTATGTTACATGTCGCATGCGAAAGCTGATGGACCTCAGGCGGTCAACGCGCTCAGCATCTGAAGGCACGGTAAAAAGCCGGAAGAGGAAAAAGACCTACCGTTACTTGTTTTTTGATTATTAAAGGTTATGTGAGAGAGGTGAAGTATAGAAGGGTGATTCCGTTTGTGAAGGGAGGTAACTATGCTTGTAGAGTTAACGGTTCATCCGTGCGGTTCGCTTTCTGACATGAACTGAATCAGGAATGACGGTTCATAATATGATCAGAATTGTTTTCTCACGTAACTCATGATTTCAGATGCTAAAATCACTAGAGGGTAGAGTGGTGCCAGAACAGTTCTGGTCGAGTCACTGCGGCTCAGTGGTGGGACATCTTCTGGCAATCCCTCAAGGCTTCGGAACGTCCACCAACTCCAATTTTTTTGTTAATATTTTTTTCTTAAGTTGTTAAATTAAGCTGATTTTCTTAAGTTAAGCTGAGTTGTCGTCTATCTTTTAAACTGAGGTTTTTGATAGACGAGTTCTTCCTGGCAAAATGGCTACGCGTTTTTATGCAATAATAATAAACATATATTCACCCTAAATTACTGAAATCGTAAATCGAAAGCCATGCCAAAGGATGTAGTGTGATCTCAACATAACCACTCTTTACTTACATTGTTAATTATTATTACGCTTGTTTACAAAATAAATACTTACTTTCGTTAGATTATTTTTTTCTCGAAGGGGAAGTACGATGTAATGGATAGGCTAGGACTAGGCGGCATGTGAGGTATCTAGCCTTCGTGCTTAGTCTTGCGAATGTAGACTCGCGTTCGATTCAAAGTTCGATTATGAAATTCGAATAAAAACAGTAGAGAATAAAACATAGGAAAAAGAGTTGACACCGCTCATGCATAAAGGTACACAAGCTTCGATCGTAATAGATGAGAGGATTGTTATAAGTAATACGATAGAAATACCGTACTGAAATCCGTAAGAAGACATATGAAAGAACGATCAATAAACAAAGTGTTTATTGATCGGTTCTTTCATAAATTCATAAATTAAAATTCATATTTGAATAAAAGATGACACGAACCTAGATAGATTTGTTTCATCTTTTATTTAAATAATTGAATTCCTGGACTTCATCAAAGATCCTCCACCTCCATCCAAAGTACCTCCAGAGTTACGCTCCAAAATATATTTAAATATCCCTTACGAGTGGTGTTTACATAACCAATTCGTGTCAAAATTTGGTCAAGCTTTCATTATAACTACAAACCTAACGAAATCAACGCATGCCATTGCTAATTAAAGTTTGTCACCATTTACTGGTCTTTCTGGGTGCCAGATCAGGTGCGAGACCAATAAATTGTCGAGTTTTATGCACATTCTAAAACTTTTTTTTGAAGTGATTTTATTTAATATTTATCAGGGATTACATAATAATCCTTCATAATAACGAATCACCAAAAAACTGCACGCTTGCAATACATTAAACAGATTTAATTAACAATGGGTTTGCACACGTATATTGCAACTCGGTCGGCCGCCATAACCAAAGTGACGTCCACCCACCGCGTCAGCAACCTCTACAGCCCCATTTAGTGTTGTCTGCTCTAAAGTTAGAATGTCAGTTGTATACACACAAAAATAGTATTAAATAATAATTGATTCGTTTATCGAACTAAAGTAATCACAAATTGATTATTATCAATCAACTTAAATTAGGTTTCTTATACAGAAAAATAATAAAAATAAATGCGAGCCGTTATATATATATATTGTAGAGCTTTTCTTGTTTTTATTCTACTCAACGAGAGGTACGTCTCTTAAGAAGACCAAAGATTCTAGTATTCGAAATTAAAGAGAATGTTCCCTCTAGATCGATATGTTTATTAACCAGTTCTTCAAACTTTCCTTCTATTATCTCTATACTTTTACTTATCAACTTATTATAACAATTCACTCTTTATTACTATAAAACTTGTAAACTCGGGCATCAGCCCTCGTCGCCTTTCTCTGTACATCTCTCTAGTTCTACTCAATTGTTATGCGCGAGCTCAGTTCGAATGTTTTATTCTATTCTAATTTGAAATTGAACGCGAACCCGCAGACCCTCATATGCAAGCAGGAGGTCGGATACCCCTATGTCACCTACTACTACAATATATATTAACACACACACACACACACACACGCAGGCGCACGCACGCACGCATGCACACACATATCTATATATATATATATAGATATATAAATGTGTATGAATAATATCATTGGCTAGGCCGTCGCCTTACTTTTTTTGTAAAGAAAGTGGAAAACGAGTTCCAATTCCAAATTTTTCGGTGCAGCTGGTAATTGTTCCAGAGCGCTACATATTTAGTTGAAGCGGAATTACCCTTTTATTCACAGTTCCGCTAGGCCGTCGATTAGGTCCGTCAGCTTCTAAGACCTTTTAGTTTTCGGGTTTTTCCCCAACTTACTGGTAAATGGAAGAAGGTGAATAAGTGGGGATAATGTAACCTGCCTTATTATATAAGTAAGAAACTACAGTACTTAACAGTTTATTATAAAAAATGGGTTATGCTGAATGAGAAAAGTCGTGTGAAATAACGCGTGAAAAATTATTTTACGCCTTATTTCACTTTACTTTTCTTTATATGAAAATCATTATCGAAAGTGTTGTGAAAGTGACTGAAAATAAGATCTGGGATGTACAAGCAGGATTTCGAAAGGTGATAGCGCGTGCGGACCAAGTCTCTTTTCTACGAAATATTTTCGTAGATCTGGAAAAAGATTATGTTAGAGTGAAAAGAAATGATCTATGGATAACTCTATTCATGAATGGTGTGAGTAGCTTGATACATACGTGATTGATACAGGCTCTGCAATCCCTGTGCTGGTGTTCCCGTGCTTGCGTCAGATTAAACGGGACATACGCATACTGGTTTGACATTCATAGGGGTGTGTAGATTTCCCCGTGGCTATTCAATAAATTAATGGATAGTTGTCTACGTAATTTGAAACAGTATGAGTGCGGCGGACTAAGAATGGATAAGTTGTCTGTCAACGTCATAAGTAGTCGACGACTAAGTAATCATGTCACTGTCGCCCTGTGAGCTGCAGGAGATGGTAGTTGAAACAAATGCTTCTGTTAAGAGAAGAGGTGTGAAAGTAAATGTCAGCAAGACTAAAGCGCTAGTGTTCGAAAGAGGCGAAAGCATAACTTAATGCGACATATATATAGAAGGTGAGAGAGCCGAACGAGTGATATAGTTTGCATACTCGGGTATTCTGTTTACAAATGATGGTAAATATAATTGTGATGTGATAATACTATACGAAAGGCCCCATTCAATTTATTTCTCATAAATAAATATAAAGTAAACATATAAATATAAAGTATAGTCCTTTTTGTTATTATGAATATTAAAAAGGGTCTCACGAGAAAAGCGCGTTTGGCTATCTGTAATGGGGTCCTGATCGCTACTCTTATGTATGTTAATGAGTGTTGGGTGTAGCAGTAGAAAAATGAAAGTAGGATCATTTCGGTGGAGATGTGATCTCTGCGTAATATGATAGGAGAGTTTCAAAAAGTTAGACGTAGAAACAGTGATATTAAAGAGCGGTGTGGTTTGAAGGCAGATGTAGTGACTAGAGTAGAAAGAGGTATGTTGCGGTAGTTTGGTCATCTGGAGAGGTTGACTGAAAGTAAATTGATGAAACATATTCATAGAGTGAATGTATAAGATGGGGAGGTCGGCAAAGGTCACCCCTAGAAAATTCTATGACATATTAAAAAAGGGCAAAATTTTAAGCACTTGAAATCGAACCTAAAAAAATATGTAAATATCATACCACGTGCAAATTTATAGTCTCTGCCTACCTTTTTGGGAAATAGTAGTGAATTTATAATAATAATAATAATATTACCTACGCAATGTGTATCTAAATTAGTAGTAACGTTTCTTGATAAATAACGAAAAATTTATGAAGAGCGCTCACTCTTAAAAGCATGTCAGTTTATAATATCTGAATAACAGTATATTTTACGTCCTAAAAATATATGGTATTGTCTATTAAATTGCCTTAATAAAATACAACTCAAAACGTTGTATTTTACAGCATTTCATTTCTATATTTATAAATAAAAGTGTCATTATTTATTTATAAATATAAAAACGAAATGCTGTTTGTTGGTACGCATATTACTTGAAAACTGCTAGACTGATGGTTAATATATTTTTAAATGTGTATAATAGTCAGCATTGAAGGAAGAAAAATAGGAAAAATTGCCAGAAAATTTTAAAATTTGAGAAAAATTTAAACCGCTTTTTCTGAGAGAACTTAGTATCTATTCATGATCATGACTCACGTGTCGATCAACTGATAGATATAATTATTTTATGTCATTTTCGTTATGGTTTTGAAAAAAATCTGAAAAATTGTATTAAAAAAAAAAAAGGGATAGTCACAATCAGTTGATTAATGGACGGCTCAGCTTTGTCCAAATGAGAATTGTGACTGATAGCGGAATCGAAATTGAAATTGAGTCTGGAAGCGATATTGTGATCAGGAGCGGGACGACAATCAAACACGGCACCGGGAACAAAACTGACAATAAGACGGGCTCGAAAACGAATATAGCGTCGAGATCAGAAATAAAAATGTGAAACGAAATTAAAACCGAAAGCGGCATTGAAATTGACATGGATCGATGTCATCATTTAATGTATTTGAATTTTTTCAAAAAAATGAAGGAAAAAAATTAAATAATTATAAGTTAAAAGCCTATAACGACATGAACAATGCTATCTGAAAGGCAGAGAAATGGTTCACTGCAAATAACCTACTTTTTATATAAATGAAAAAGATATAGATGAAATTCTCACTTCCAAATGTAAGATAAGGTTTCGGAATTATTTCAGTACGAGAAGAAGAACTGGAGTTTGTTAATGCTTCTATATTATTTACAACTACTTTATATAACAAGCTTCTTTGGGGTCCTCATATCAGTAAGTTGGTGAAAAGGCTTGGCTCTGCCGCCTATGCAGTTAAAAAATATGAAATTTATAAGACATGGAAACCGCTAGATTAATTTACTTTGTCACATATTAATGATATAGTGTGATTTCGTATAGCACCTTTCTCTGGTGTAGCGGATATTTCTAAAATTTTAGTGCTGCGAAAGCAGATCGTTCGTGCGATTGACAAGCTCAGACCTCGTGTATTATTAAAAAGTTAATTTGAAGTAATTGGGATCTTAATCGTATATGAATTGGGCTTCCCAATTCATATACGAAGATTTACTGTACTTTAAAAAAAAAAATAAATGCTTAAAAGAAATAGTGATCGGCATAAATTCAGTTCACGAAATAAAATTAAACAGTGTTCACATGTTAGTCGACTATGCAAAGTTACAAATTAATTTAGAGAGCTCTGTGTGCACATGTTCAATAAGGTCCCTATGAATATACAAAATCACCCTTAATAATTTGGTAAAAAAGGGTATTATACAATTTACGAACATTTGCAAGACAAATATCCATAGACATAAGCGGTTCGGCGTCTTAGCGGGCTATTTCGCTCATTAATGGTTTTGTATTACATGCACAATAAAATAGAAAAGAGCTACCCTTAAGTTTGTTGCTTGTTCTTCTTTAAGGAGAACGAGTGGTAAAGTGGATATTCTCAAAAAAATTATGACGTATTTAAAGTGTTTTTTATAACCTATGAAATAAAAATATTTTTAATTTATAATTTCAAATTTTGAACCTAAAGTGTTCCACGCTGCGCCAGTGCAGAGTGGGGACTGTTAAAAATTATCGTCACCGATGCGGTGACGACCTCAACGACCCACAGTTTAATGTGCTCTCAGAAGCATAGCGCGTGTGTTTTACGTTAAAAATTCACTAATCAATTTTTAATTTAAGTTAAAATCTCACTGGTCAATTCGCCCGTGGTTAGGATCTAAAGTGATACCTACCTTCTGACTTGAGGCCGAGTTTTAATCATCGAACCACCAGTGCTTCATACCGACCAAACTATTTGTTTTTGTAAGAATTCATAGAGTGCACTTGAAACTTCTTTTATTTTATTATAAAACCCGTTTCTGTGGCTGAAATATTTAAAATCGATATATAGTGTCATGGATTTATTTGAAATGATAGTGAAGGTTAACATTTTTGATATTTATTTCATTTCCTCATTTAAAACTGTTTCGGGAACGCATGCCAATAAATCTGTTACTCTTATTGTGTTTTTTTTATTGATTGCTGATTAGTGATTTCTTACTTTGTGATTAGTTTCTATATGGTCTATCGAAATCACATATCTCAGTCTATCATTTAGTCAATCACATATTCCGACGTATAACAATTCTCATATAGATCGGTAGATTTTTTTTTGGTTATAAAAAGACATATACAGAGATAAACAAGCAGACAGTAACCTATTATTAGCACAATCGCACGTTTTTACTGCACACAATTTTCAAATCGTTTTTAAACTACAAAGAATATACAGACACACAATAAGATGAACAGACAGACATTATGGCTATTTTCATGACGATCTATCTATTCGTTCTTATATTACATAATGACATATAGATAGGTAGACAGACAGACGTAAATTTTGAAAACGGTAGAGGTGGGGTCAATAGGTCAAAAACGAAAATCTATCACAAAATTCTGCAAAAAAAATTATTATACAGACAGACACTACAGGTGTATGTAATAATACAGATAGAACTGATAATATTTTGGAATCAATTGATTTTATTGCTTAGATACTGTAACGGTGATTTCGGTTATCGCAGCGTAAGCCCGCACTATGGATTATCTTTCACAAGCTTCGGAGAACGGATTTCTTGCGGTGTGGTGGGCAAGTGATGGATAGCGTTTTCAGGTGATTAAGACTTCTTTATTTCAGCCGAGCTTCACATGTGGCGGTCGGAGTAAAACTGCGACGGATGCACCAATCTCGCTGCAATTTATAGATAGCACATCCGCCTGCACATATGAGTCGTATATATTTTAATTGAGGTGGTGTGGCCATGCACTTTGCATTTTTTACGCATTAGCGCCACATGCGCCCGGAACGTGTATATTATGTCGTATTTGATTAAATACGACATAATATACACAACAACACAAAATAAAACACAATAAATACAAAAAATGTACAATTTCTTACGACTAATCCCTACCCGTGTAGTAAAACAAGACAATTCCAATGATTTAATAAAAACACACACGAAATAAAGTACAACATAAAACAATTCTTAACCTAAGTCCGCTCGTATAAAACAAAATAATATATTTATCGTCCAATTTAAACACTAATAGCGCGGCTGTCCGTAACAGATATAAATGTAAAAAATTATTCAATAAAATTTGTCGTAAGATTTTAAAATATTATCGGTCTGATAGAAATTTCATTTAAAAAATGGATTGAAAACAGTTAATTCTCAATTTTTCAAAAATTTTCATTTTCTCAGCGGAAAGTTAAAAAAACAAAGTCCCTACCATTTTCTTTTGTATAGCATCTCCCGTCTGTCACCGTTATTGCTGAACTCGTTTTGCCTGACATCAATATTGGTATCGTTAAGTTTTAAATAATATCCATTTTTTATTTCCCTTAGACATTCGGGCGGTAAGTCATTTATGAATATTATTTCGTTAGAATTGCCTCCCTTTTGCTTTCAAGGTATCAAAGGTCAATTCAAGAGAAGTATTACAACCTTTTCGTAGTGCGTAATTTACTAGGAAAGTTAGGGGACACCAACAAAGTAAAAGCTCCAGGGATGTAAAATTGCTGTCAGGCAAAATAAAAAAACTTCAGGAATACGCCCTTAGTGATACAATATTTACGTTTACCTCACTTGCATATTTACATTCACCTCACTTATATATTGTCTAAATCTTAAAAACATCAAAATATTTAAATTCAATCGCAGCGATTTGCGTGCTGTTAAATTGGTTAGCATAGAATCATTTGTATTCCATATCAGTACGAATATAAAATGAATTTCGTTGCAGATTTGAAATTATGATCGGTTTGTAGGTTTTAGGTCTGATCTTTGAGCTATCGATTGAAACAAACTAACTGCGATAGGGCACCGCGTTTATTAAATTGAAATTGAAATAGCGTGTTTCAAAAGAATTCTGGAATAGGTTGTCTTAAATGTGTTATGTAAATAACAACAAGCGGGAAGTGAATTCTTGCGTCCAAAGTTTCACGCCAAAGAAGAAGACCAAGAAAAATGTTCATATGCTCTAATTTTAAATCGCACTGGTAACATTCTTCTTGAAAATATGCGTTTGAAAGTAGACATCTATGGTACCGAAATCCATATGCGAGCCCATTTGCGTATGGGAGGGTCAGAATCTGAAAGTCGTGGATATTTAAAATGTTTAAAAGCAAAATTTTGTTTTCATTCATTTATGTATTTATTCATAAGCCTCCATTATTGTCATTTTCTCAGGTTTTCCAAACAGACGGTTCATAAATCAAAGGGGGTGTACAGAATAAACGACTTTGGAAGCTAATTAACTTAGCGCTTTTACATGTCTATCCTACTACGCTCCATAAAGCGTGCGGTGCGTGAGGTTTAAAAAAAAATACATTTTTCAAATTTATGTAAAACTGCTATTTTTTTGTATTGTCGTATATTTTCACTAGGATCGATGAAAAAAATTACGAAGTTCTGGTACTGTGTCAAAGCTAGACGGCCATGGGAAAAGTATAACGCTCTATTTTTGTATTCGGCTATGAAACCTGTAAAGTATTATTCAGGCGAATATTTATCGTAGAATTATAATTCACCAATAAAGACGTAAATTTGATAGTTTATTCTCTTAATCGTTATATTTCAATAAATTGTAATTAAAAAAGTATATTACTCAATGTGTGATATTACGTTTCTATAGGCATACAATAGATCTAAAGAATTTTATGAGATACGCGTCTGATTGATCTGATACGGGTTTGATCGCTGATTGAATTTTGTATATATTAAATTCTAATCGGGCTACTACAACACATAAAATGAAGATTTTAGCAAATCTATATTAATATTCGTCAATCATCGCATTTTGCCTCTAAGGAGACAAAAGAATTCCTTGGAAAATAGTCATAAAGTGAAATAGTGGGTTAATATTATTATTTTTTATTGGGTAATTTTAAGCAATTGGATATTGATCAGCACGTTGGAAGATAGAAATTATGGTTTATTGAAAACCACCAAACTGGTTTATGTGTCGATGCTATAAGCAGTTCCAAAGAGGACATTTGAGGTCATTTGGTGATGTAAGTTCAAGGCGGTGTTCTGGAGCTGAGGCAAAAGACGTTGATGCATGGTTAAGGAGGTACTGAAAAACCACTTATGAGCATTGAGAGACTTCAGAGGAGATTATAAACGTCAGCCCATCAGCGATTCCCACCATCTTGTATAAGCATCTTTAAATTGGAAAAATGTGATGCTGCAGATTTTGACCTCAGGAGGAATATCGCGTGGCTGCTATAAAAATGCGTCTGATGTTTAATGTGGAAAAAGTCAAATGGGTTAATTCGGTATCGACAGGTTAAGAAGCGGGTTTATTGTGACGTTAAGTGCGATTCTGATCGGTCCTAGAGGACCAAGTAATGCTGATTACGTGATTAATGTACGTTTTTATGAATAGAAGAATGTCACCTGAAATGGCGAAAAGACACTTGTTCCATGTACTTCTCTCACTGGAATTCTTATAATTTTCCGTCCGAACTTCCGTATGAACTTGGTACCTTCAGCAAGACACCTGCTAGTGAATAGAGCTAAATTAAGTGAAGGTTATTTAAAATAATTGGTTTAATATTAATTGGAAGATCTCCGTCTTCTTCCTGCACTTCAGTGGATTGTTCGTTATTATCAAGGATAGTTAAGAAAGACAATCTTTACATGGGATATTAATAACAGTATTACGTTTGATCTGCGACAATGTGGGAAGATATGTATAACGATTGGTTTGGACGTAAAAACCAAAGCATTGCACAGTTAGGAAAATATTGAAATATATCTAGAGAGGTGTGGAATTTTAGAACACAATAGTGTCACAAAGAAGTGATCTTTGTACGTGATTTGTAAGATAACAGCGGTCAGTAAAGCAAATTTGGCGAATTCTTGAATAAGTGAAATGTTTTATGATTTAGTATATCTTTTTGATATCAAAAACAACCGTTCAAGTCAAATCAAATAAAAAATCATTTTATTTCTTCGGTAATTGAATTACAGTTGAAATATATAATTAGTGAATTCTTTCCGATATTGCCACCCGTTCTTAATGATGATTCACTTTAAGAAGAATGGACAAGAAACTCAAGGGTTCCTATTTTTTTAACATAAAAAAATTAATGATTAATAGAATTAGTACAATATACAATACAATATACAAAAATAATATGAAACAACCTGGTAAACAAATATTTTATCCCATGGGCTTTTTTCATTAACATATTCACGGTATAATAGCCTTTACTACATAATTTACTTTTGACGAAACGTAAAATTAATAAAATGTCAAATTTTGTATTACAGCTGGGATCTCATTGTAAAATCGCACACATTACCACTTACATGATTGGTTAATTTTATTGAGTCGAGTTTTATGAGCAGTGAGGTCGTTTTTATGTCTAGTATTAATGTTACGGATATCGCTCTTTCTTTGGAACGATTCTATATTTATTTTGACATATATTATTGTAGGATTTCATATATGTAGTTTTCATTTTGAAGTTAAGATATTGATTTTCAATAAATAAAATGAATGGCTTGCTTCTGCAGTACACAAATTTAATTAAAGTCGGCTGTGTGACCCCATAATCGAATTCCATAGATCATGTGGCTATGAAAGGAATTGAAATAAACTAATTTAGCGGTGCTTTCATCTGCGAGTCAACGTATTCTTTTGACTGCATATGCTGCAGAACCAAGCCTTTCCGCTAATCTCGTAATATGAGAATTTTAATGTAACTTAACATCTAAAGTGAATCCAAGAAACAAAGTCGTGTCTACAATATCCAGTACCTTGTTTTTGACCATTACGTTTACCTCGATCAATTTAAAGTTAGATTAGGAAATTTCAACAAGTTTTGTTTTCCTTTCACGAAGAAGAATATTATTAATACTAAACCGCTCCACTATTTCAGAGATGGTAGTCTTTAATTTGTCAATGCCTATCAATTTTAAAAAGTAAAAAATTATCATCAGCAAACAATATAATTCTATGCGCATCTTTAACAATATACACTAGGAAAAGAAATTGTCCAAGAATCCAGCCAATATTAGTGTCCACCTTGTGGCACACTAATATTGGCTGCAGATCCTAACGACCTCTTACAATTAATATCAACTCTTTAAATCCTCTCATTTAAATAATACTAAACGCCCCAAAGGATCAACCTGTGACGCCATAGTGAAGTATGTTCCTGATCAATGTATCATGATTAACGCAGTTAAATGTTTGGGATAGATCACAGAAAACACCAATCACGTCCCGTGAATCCTCCCAGGCATCAAAACTCTGCTGAATAAGCTCGACACCGGCTTTGATTGTCAAGCGATCCTTTATGAACTTAAATTGTTTATTGTCCACAAAATTATTGTTATAAAAATACTGCATCGTTGATTTAAGATAAGCTTTTCAAAAAAAAAAAAAATACTAGTAGTATCGATATTGGCCTAAAGTTCGCAGGATCAGATATACTACGGATTTATATTTTTTACTACTTTAGTTTAAAAACTAGTTAGTTTACTACTTTAGATTAATTTACTACTACCAGATCAGAAAACACACTACAACCAATACAAGCATTAAAAATTACTACTAGACATGAAGAAATACAGTATATTATTGAATCAATTATTTTTACACAAAGGCCATCAAGATCAGCAGTTTTTGTCATTTTCACACATTTAAATGCTTTAAGAACGTCATTATAATGAACATGGGTAAATGCAGACGCAAAGCCTCAAACATTGACGTTACGCCCCAACAAAGATTCGGGGCGAGGGGGGATACTTCAGAGATGTGTGTTCGAAAATGAAATGCTAGCAAAGAATCTTTCAAAAGCAAAGGCATTTTCTACTTCTTTGTATAAAATATTATCATTAATTTTTAATTGAAATTTTAAGTGGAGGAATGTGTGTTTTCCAATTTCAATATTGGTTATCTGTCATATCTGTTGAAATGGAATTCTGTATGGTCTATGTTTACATAAATACATTTCAACCTCAATAAGATCAACCAACCCTACGATCGAATTTCATAAATGCATTAGAGCACATTCGTTTATACACGTATTAAAATACTAATATAAATTTCTTCATGTAAATAAATTTCCAATAAATTACACTTCAAAATTGAAATGAAATAGGCAAATAAGACATTTTATAAAATACACAGTCAAATAAAATAATAAGCGATAATATCAAATTAGAGAAAGGAAATAAGATTAAATTAAAAGTGAGTAGTTAAATATTATAATTAAGCGTTTAAAATATAACTATATTATCGTGTTGTGTGAGATCTATGTTTAAACCGTACTTGTTTTAGTAAATTTTTTATTGCGTGACTTTATTAAAATGTTTTATTACTGTGTACCAGAACCATCTCTAGGGATAGGAGTTCAATTTTCAATGGAGCCAGGATCTGATTTTGCAGATGGAACCCCGCTTGGGAACCTTTGTAACCCTCGACGAACAGTTTTGATGCGTATCAGACCTGCTCATATATCTCCGGTACCTTTAAATGTGACGTCATCGAGATAGATCAAATGAAAAAGGGGAAATTTGATACCTCGGTTAATAAAATTTATTTCAAGATTAGGGACAGCTCCCGGGAGACAGTGCTAATTCATACGAATGAACTGCCAGCCTGAAAGTTAACTATTTATTAGGAAATCTGCACACAGAGAAAACAGTATAAGAATAAATATTAAAAGTGGGCGCTTTCCTGTCGGGTTACCGACCGTAACCTCTTCGCTGGGTTGCAGAATACCCTTAAATAAGCAGCTCGCTCGTCTCGATTCACCCGCGTCGATCGCGGCCGCCGGGGCGCGGCCCGACCTCGTCTCTCCTATTCCAAAATCGATTGCCTTCCAGCCCGCCCGCCCGGCGTCCGCGCATCATAACCGCGGTCGTATTGTGTTCCCTTCATTGTTTTCGTAAAGACAAATGCCGATTTATTTCTTTTTTTTTTCTAGAGATATTGACGCAAAAAGTGAGCACATTGCCATTTGTTGTAAGATTATTATAAAGGTCATATACACGAAACTTAATTAAAAACTTACAAAATAAATATATAAATAATAGTATTCCAATTCACGTCATGAATTGAAATAGTCAACTTTTTATAAAATAATCAAATAAATCATATCATTTATCAATGAATATCAATAAATCAATCAAAGCTTTAACTCTATTCTCATATAATTAATTATAAATAAATTTATCATCAACTCATTCCTAACCAATTAAATTATCGATAATTCACCTAATCATCTAATCAAAGTACACAAATATCACTTTCAATTCAACCCATAAGGTCAATCATTATCGTATTTATTAATATCACTCATGATATTCATTATAAATTGTCTTCATATCAAGATGCGAACAAAATATGATAACACAATACATGTAGTGAAATATACATTTTATAATAAAATCTCAATTGGAATATTTTCAAACGGCCAGATGAGGGCCAATATCTTATAGCATAAAATGTACCGTGTATGTTCCCTTCATATTTTTTTTAACGGATGGTCAATCGTGCCAGTAAACAACGACACATGTCCATGACAATTTATGTGAACCGAAACTCGTCTTTCTTACCATGATTTTTTTAAATACTTATAGAGAAAAGCGTTAGTCGAACCAAAGACGTCCGAAACAAAAGACTGTTTTTTTTTATTTCCAACGGCACAAGCCCGTCAAAAGGAATGAATCACTAAATGATAAGGTATTATTAACATTAATATTATTTAATTAAAAAAAATGTTGCAATCAGATTTGGTTGTAGTCCACAGTGAATCACACTATACATTACAATCCTTACAATACGACAAATTAGACAAATTTTTAATGCACTATTTCTAAACTGCTCGAGACGACCAATGTTCACAGGCACAATTTGATATTAGGTTATGTATAATTTTTGGCAATAACTTTAAACATAACTAGTTGTCCACAATGGTCAGATCATAATTTACTTATAACTGACTTATACTCTAGATGAATATTTGTGAATATATTATCTAGACAGGATGACGGAGTAGCTGTGAACCTAGCCGGTTCCAAATATAAATAGGGTAATAAATATTTTATTCTAATACATAGACAAGAATTTTACAGTAAATTTTTATTAAAACCTCCGCAAATAACAATATATTTACTATTTTTACTGATTTTATACAAAATATCATCCATTATTTTTTGAAGTCACTTTTTTGAAGTCATTTTGGGTGTCTGTATACGCTTAATACCATGAGCCGCTCTAGTTCTTCGCAGGCTATTTCAATAGCTCGCTCAACAAACAGGCTCACAATGTCTGGACGTTCTTTGTATTTTATAGTACCCTTAATTAGTATTAGGGAGCCGATATGCGTAGCTTTTTTTTCTGCTGAACGAACTTGCTACCTTGGGCGTGTTGATATTAAACATGAACTTGTGACTACGTAGTCAATTTCTGTAATATACAATATGTCAATCTCATTATAATTCAAGAATAAATCCATTTCCAGTTCCTTCCCCAGTATTTCCTGTATATTTTGATGCACCAGATTATACATTTTTATTATTAGTTGTTTTTTTCAATCATTATGAATTGACTCTCAGATACTAACACAATATTGTAAAGCCTTTTGTAACTCGACGAGAGGTAAGTCTCTTAAGAAGACCAAAGATTCTAATATTCGAAATTAAAGAGTATTTTCCTTCGAGATCGATATGTTTATTGATCAGTTCTTCAATCTTCCCTTCTATTATTTCTAGACTTTTACTTATTAGATTATTATAACAGTTCACTCTTTATCACTATAAAACTTGTAAACTCGGCATCAGCCCTCGTCGCCTTTCTCTGTACTTCTCTCTAGTTCTCCTCAATTGTTATGCGCGAGCTCGGATTCGAATGTTCTATTCTATTCTAATTTGAAATTGAACGCGAACCCTCATATACAAGCAGGGAGGTCGGATACCCCCTATGTCACCTACTCCTACCACAATATTATTGTTTTTATATGTTTTTAATTTTTTCTTTTCTTTAAAATAATCACATTTACGGATAATTAGTATGTTGTGTTAGTTTTTTTGCTACATGTTGTGGATTAAGTGCAATTCGCTCCCAAAAAAATAAAGCATGAACAGCGTTATCTTGTGTAACATACATTTGGCTAATTTCCAAGATTTGATCTCTAAGGTCAGATATCCCAGTACAATTCGTCTGTCTTTGTGTGACGGCTATGTTTTTCTTATCGCTATCTGCTTGAAACTAGAAGCTTCATATACTGTTACAGCGATTTTCCTACATTCGTTATTTCAGTATATCAGTCTGTTTTTATTCAATATAAAATGAATTTTGAAATCCACTTTTTTGTAGCGTCTCGTGAAATACAGTTAAAAAGACATTGCTTTATGTATTCAGAAAATGTATTTTTCTTTTTTTCATTGTACGTATTCATAGATTTCGAGAGAAAAAAAGAACGATTAAACAATATTATAGATAAATATTTGTATGATTGAAATTATTCCTAAGATTGAGAAAATAAAAGCACAAATGTAATAAACGCAAATAAAAAAAATCATTCAAGTCCTTAAAAATCTCATAAATTTATGTCAAAACGTAATTTGGATCATGTATTACTTTTTAAACTTTCCAATTTTGATGTAGAGTAGGGTAACTATTTTCATACCGCATTAGTCCACTTGAAACTATAATAACACACGTAATTCTTATGTTTCTAAAATTAACGTAAAATTACTTACAAAAAAAAATGATTAATACATTCATACAGTTCAAGAGGAAAAAAAAACAAATAAAAGCAAGGGACACGAATTCGTTATGCGATTAATGATAACAAAAAAAAAACACCCACAAAGTCGTTTTCCAATAAAGACCGCTTTGCAACACGAAAAAAAGCTCTCGTTTGTTTCGAGCACCGCAACGTTTTGTGTCGGCACTAATCGAATGGCGATGAATACGCGTCGTCCGTATCCCGATGTCGTATACGGCAAATGTCGTTTTAATCACTCCGGGAACATTTGCCGGTGGGTAAATGTTAATATCATCCCGATGTTATTACCATTCCAATGGAGTAAACCAACTGGTATTTTTTTTCCGTCCTTGAATTGAAAATTTTCTAACCTATTAAACCTACTGCTACTATATATGCCCTACTACTGATTATCAATAAAACTATTTGGTGAACTGTAAAGAAACATGATATACAATCGTCTACGGCGATCGACTAGAGATTCCATTTTAAATTGATTCAGTCGGTTATAATAATTGATTAATTGATTGACCACTGCACAACTGTACGAAAGATGCCCAATGATAGTTATTAAGTATAACACGTAGAACTAAGCTTTTGAATGTACAGATTCCACTGTGAACTTTTATTAGAGACGTGCACAAGCAATTATTAGGCGTTCGTTTAACGCTGTATTTCTTCGAAATACTACGAATTACTGATCCAATTATTACAGTTGACTAGAGTTGACTACAAAAATTGAAAAAGATTATATATATTTTCGCAACAATGTATGGTCGTACTCATTTGGTATACTACCGCGCTAAAAGTTCTAAAATTTCTTAAAAACGCACGTATCCTTCCGAGTGAAATATTCCGATAATAATATCGTTAAATCCATTATTATACTATTACATACTATACTATTATTTTATGCTGTTATACGAAATTCATATTTGGACAATAGCTTTAGAAATGGAGGGGAAAATATTTTAGTCTCGTACAGGGCGTGAATGCGCGTGAAGAAATGATGATATCGTCATGTGAATATTCAACACACCTTTTATTGTTGATTTATT